>BRYF01000030.1:2197120-2213828 GCA_030159135.1 Actinidia polygama | reverse complement strand
GGTAGGTCCAAAATGAGGCATGAATGGGAGGAAGACAACCAAACCGACGATAGACAAACAAATAATGATCTGCTTGAGATAGCTTACTACTTACTCGAAAAAGTGGGCTTTGAACTGAAACCATTGCCGTAGTCGCTACCCTTTCCCTGGCCTTAACTAGCCTGAGGCTCAGTCCAAGGTGTAACTCTCTGCCTTAGACCTAACATCCCTAGCAGCCCTAGCTTATTTACCTTTTCTTGTTTAGTAGGAGGGATTTGACTGCTGATGTAAGGGCGGCTCCCTCTATGTGCGAAAGAGAGTAGTTCGATTTCGTCCTATTCTTCTTAGTAGTGAGTGAGACCGGTTGGGAGAACGAATGAAGCGAGTGACCTGGGACGGATAGAGAAAGGATTCCTACTGCAGGGGTTTTTTATAGTGGCGAAGGATAGTCCGTAGGTGTTACGGATGAGAGGAGGCTCACCCAGAGGGAGAGATAAGGAGCTAGGTTGAACTACGGCTGCTAGGAAGAGAGTGAGAGGCCAATGAGGAAAGCAGCTCGCGCTAATGCTAATAATGCTCGCAGGGAGACTGATGCGAGCGAAAGGGGGAGAAAAAGAGGTAGGGCGCTCTTACTCCTATTCCTCGGGAAGAAAGAATGGGGGGAAAGGCGAGAGTACGATTCGAGAGGTAGTGAGAAGGATAGGGAGAGAAGGAAGGAAAGGAGAGATCAATTAGATCAACTAGGCGAAGAAATGAAACCATCAACTTGTAAATGGAAAGGGGATTCCACCCTGTTTACACTCCATCTCACTTGATAAAAAGAGATGGCTCCCGGGTTAACTTCCTTTCAGAAAGGATGTCCACCCACGATTGAAAGAAAGAGAAAACGAAACTGGAGTTAGAAGTCCTAGAGCAGATGGGCTTCCCGCTTCGAACGAGATGGGAAGAAAGGACTGATTTGCATCCTGGACTTGAACCAGCTGCGCATAGAAGAGGGAAAGTAGGCTTTCCCGAAGGTGAACTTCTTTTCATCCTGTACTGAGACCCACGGCCACTAGTTCCCGATGTTCTTATACTCTGTTTTTCTTTTCTCGGTCAATCAAGAGGAGTTCCCAGAGTGAAGAATTAGGATTCTAAAACCTGGTCATAGGCGAGTTAGGAGCTCTAGTTGATAGGTCTTTCGATGTTGCGCGGGATGTGAGGTATAGGGCAAAGGGAGAAAGAGCTGCTCGTGCGTTGGTCTTTCTTGCGTCTGTGGGGTCAGAATCTGATTTAGTTGGTCTTCCCTCCGGGTGAGAGCACTTTACCACAGAGCTAGAGCAAAGGGGAATGAAGCCAGGGAAGCGAAGGGGAAAGAAGCGTCTATCCTCTGATGATATGGCAAGTCTAGTTCCCGCTTGAGTTTCCGCTGCTGGGAGTTTCAGTTACCTAGTTATAGTTTTGTTAGGTTTTATTCTCCTATTGGTGCTAAGTCAGGGCAGCTAAACGTAAAGCAGAGGAGATAGCGAATCTCGCCCAGGGAAGAGAACTAAGGGCTGTGGAATAGTAACCTTGATGATTGTGGTTCTGCGCCAAGTGCGACCGATTGTCCTGTGTACAGGGCCCAGGTGCATATGCTAGGCGGGTTACCAGAGAAGAGGGGACAACTTTCGAAGCAACACAAGGTCATCAGGTTTCGACCAAGAAAGATAAAGAGATTTAGTAGGTTCGCGCTTTATGGCATTTTGTACAAATAAAAATCCCCTTCGTTACATGATTTTCGACCGACGAGTCACAAAGTGGAGCTAAGCCAGCTCTTTTCGAGCAGCGAGGCTTTTAGGGCCCTAGTTTCAAACAAAGGAGGAATCAGGGAAAGGTGACAAGGGAAGATCATAGCTGGTCCAACCTTTATAGGGGCTCCCTGACGATCCCGAACCTTAACGAGTGACGGAAAGAGAGTACTTCCAACAGACAGGGCATATGACAACAGTCGCGACTATAAACAGATTCGCGACTGAAATAATGGGAGAGGCAGGCTAAGTACACCAATCACATTCTACATCCCCACTTCGGGCGCACGCGTAAAGGCATTTTTTCTCTTTGTTAGGAATTAGAATAAGAAAAAGGAAGTTCGCTTGGTAACTCACGGAGGTGCTGGTTCAAATCCAGCTCGTGACGCCAAATTCTTCCTCTTCAATTATCTATCCGCTTCGACCCTATCTTTAAGCTTTTTCCAAATTATACGACCCTCACTTTTAAAAACTGCTTTGATTCGGAATGTGTTCAATTCCGGAGGGAAATAAAGGGCGGTATGAATCTACAACTATTGGATTCTCAAATCCGAATTCGTCTTATCGTGGATAAAGGAAGCACATATCGTTTCGACTTTTTCGGGGAAACATCTGTTTAGCTCACTTCTACCTTTAATAGCTCTCGTTGTTGGATTTCTTTGTTATGGAACCTTTCTTAGCATACACTCTTATTCTCTTTACCAAAGCGGATCCAATCACGATCTTATAATAAGAACAAGAGATCTTTCTCGATCAATCCCTTTGCCCTCATTCTTCGAGAATCAGAAAGATCCTTTTCAAGTTTGAATTTGTTCATTTCGCTCTTTGGCAGGTTGGGAATGGTATGATAGGGTGCAGGGACGAGGAGAATACCATTTGAAATTCTGTCAAGCGGAGGTCTATAACATCTGTACCACGAGTGGTTGATTTCGGGTTTAGGCCCGCCTACCACAAGCAAGATGACACTCTTGATCAGACGGCTAGGCTAGGATCAAGGGTTTGTGAATTGGTTGGAGTGTTTTGGATACGACTGGAAGTCGGCAACAGATCGCCGCTGTCTTAGGGTGAAGGTAAACTAAACCTTTCTTATTCCCTTCTCAATCTTGAAAGCTGTCACGGCAGTCTTGTTAGGTTCGACATTGGCGTTTGCGGTGGTCCAGGACATGTTGGGCAGCAACTCTTTTACAGTAGTACCACCGTGGATCAAGAAAACCCGTACTCTGACTTTGACCGCGGGTCAACAACCATTGGGTAACTACTCCTCTTGGCCTCTCTTATCCCTTCACATCATATAGTGGTGTAGTTGTCAGCGGAGCGACTTGATCCCGGAAAAAGACCGTTCCAGGACTATTTGGTTCTCGGTCACGATCTAGTAGGGATCAATGGGTGGCTGAAGAGTATGCCCTGATCTTGAAGAAGATGGATGAAGGTGACTCTGAGTCAGCCAAAAGCCCGTCTGCGCTACCGAATGTCTTAAGTTTGCTCAGAGATGATCCCGTGTGAAGGTTGGACGCTCACTCACGCCGGATGGCCCTTGTTTTTAAGGTATGTAAACCATGTATCTATCTGAATGAAAGAAAGAAAGAAAGGAGATTGAGACCGCCCCGCCCACTTCTTGTGAAGCTAATGAATCATTGACTTTTTGTGCTTAGATCTTCCTGATCTGGTTAAAACATCGGACACCACTCTTCGATCGATGTACGAGTGCCCCTACGGACCGATAGACTTGCCCATGGCTGCACTTCTATCCTTATTCGAGATGAAAGCCCGGTCGGATTCACCTTTCCAGTCAGATCAATCAACGCTGGACTGACGATCGGAAACTAAAGACCGAATCCGCTCTCTTCCCTATCGGTATATGATTCGGGGATCCCTTTCTGTCTGAAGGGCTGAAAAGCTCGTCCTGTTTAGGGGCAGTCAAACGAAAGCTCATCGGAAACAGAGAAAGCAGAAGCTAGACCATCAGGAAAGGGGGTCATAGGAAGCTTGCCTCTCGACAAAAGCCTTTCTATTTTTTTGACTCTTTTGACGACTGTACTGGGAACTGGAATGAAACGGGGATGATCGGCTGACTTTGATTCGATAAGGCTCCCCTTCCCCTTGAATGCTCGTTTGAGCTACTGATACCGGAACCGGTCTCTCTGAGGTACATCTTCAGTTTCCTGAAGTCCTCTTGACACTTATCGGTCCCATTCGAAATGGCCACTAATCGAGTAGTTGGTTCATAGATTCACACCTGGTACTTGCTTTGGATATGAAAAAGGGGCAGTAGTTGTCCGAGTAGGCTTCGTAGCTCCTTGATATTGCGCGGGGTGGCGGCATGTTGATGATGGCGCGTATCTTGACCGGCTCGATACCCTAACGATAAACCCTAGGAGCTTGCCTGATGATACTCCAAACACACACTTCTGAGGGGCAGCTGATGCTGCAATAATCGCAGAGCCCAGGTGTTGAATATGCTGACTTGCAGTCTTTGATTTGACAAGGATGTCATCAACGTCATCTTCAACGATGTCTCCCATAAGATCATGGAAGATAGATGGCTGTCATGGCTCTTTGATGGGTTGCCCCTGCAGAGGCGAAGGGCAGAACTTTGTAACAGAAAGTTCCCTATTGAGTGATGAAAGAAGTCTTTTCTTGGTCCTGCTTCGCCATCTTGATCTGATTGTATCCCGAGAAGCCATCCATGAAAGAGAACATCCCATTTCCGGCAGGACTCAAAAAAATGTCAATGTGAAGAAGAGGGAAGTCATCTTTAGGGCTTGCTCTGTTCAAGTCACGATAGTCGACACACATTCTGACTCTTCCATCCTTCTTCGGAACTGGGACAATATTTGCCCGGGGTAGGTAGCCACCCTGAGGCTTCAAATTGCTTCATCACTTCCTCTCTTATTTTTAACAACCATTGAGGCTTCATTCTCCTGAGCTTCTGTTTGACAGGCTTGCATTCTGGTTTTAGTGGGAGCTGGTGCTCAACAATATCCCAGGCATGTCCTTATACGACCATGCAAAGACGTCTGGAAATTCTTTGAGGAGCGGAATTCTGTCCTTTTTATGGTTGTTTGACAAGGACGTGCCGATTTTTACTTCTTTGCCCACTTCTTCTGAGCCAATGTTGACTGTTAGGGATTCTTCGTTGTTGGGTTTTGGACCGTTCTCATGACGTTCCACCATGTCCTTTCTTGGGAACTTCAATTTCAATGTCGTCTCCTCGTCGAGCTCGATGTCGAAATTATATTCAAGGGAAGGGGCTAACCTCTTGATCTATTTGGTCATACACAATGCTAGGCTAGGTATCCCCCTAAAATGAAAAGAAAAACATTATGAAAGCAATGAGTACAAGTTTCAAAAAGTAAAAAGGAGCCTTCTGATGCTCAAAATATTCCTGTTTTGTTGGAAGGCGGCAACTCAACAGGGCCCAATACTAAGTGCTCGCTTTACCCCAACGGCTCCTGCTTCCTCGTAGGAATAGGAGTGATCACCCAGTTATCCAGACTTTTCTCCTGGCGTTGCAGGTCGAATGGTGCTCCCTTCTGACATACTAGGGAGTGTCCGGATCATAGCAACCTGTTCTTCTTGAGACACTGTATCTTCTGGTACTTCATCGTAGTCAAATGCCTCTCTCATGTCCTGGGGAACGTTTACCAACTTTGATACCTCAACGGTTTCTTCGGGCTCTGGTGGTGGCGGTTCCGGGTTGGAGGATACAAGCAGGCTTAGGGAAATTGACAGAAATGGGAGGCACCTCTCCTGTCATGGTAAGTTCTTTTCCCTCCTTTTTTTCTAGCTTCCTCCTTCGTCGTTCCTCGGCTGCATGCTTCCTGTCATCTTTGGTTGGCTCATACCCTAACCCGAACATCTGCTTGGCGCAATTCTATGGGATTTGATCTTCCTTGAAGATAGCGGCCAATGCCTTTTCCTGGTTTAGAACCATTCTCTATCATAACTTTGGCAACCATGAAGTTGCTGTTAGAGATCCTCGGCTTGGAGGGCCTTCGGGAATATAAGTGGTGGGCACTACTTCGAAGGTGTGGTATGCATCAGGGGCAATGTCATTCTCCACATCAATGAATGGAATCGCTGGAGATCTGTGAATCATGAAGTCCTCTTCTGCATGTACTGTTACGAGGTGATCCTGGACAATGTACTTGATGCTTTGGTGAAGACTGGAGCGTACAGCTCCTGCCGAAATGCACCCATGGGCGTCCTAACAGAAAGTTGTATGCTGTCGGATGTCAAGTACTTGGAATGTGACCTCGAAGGTATATGGCCCAATTTCTACAGGCAGATCGCCAGAACTTCTCTTTTTGCCCGCTCTGATGATAGTGTTGCAAGAGCGAAGGGGCAGACTTGTCTACCCCCAGCTTCATGATGGTGATAAGAGGGGAATACATTTAGTGCGGAACCATTATCGATCAGCACCCTGGCGACTCCTTGCACTTTACCATTCTATTCCGTGCCCGGTTGTGCCCTGTTCCTTCTGGAGGAAGTTCGTCCTCAGTAAAAGTGATAACCTTTGTGGCCTGTCCCACCAGATTTTCTAAATTTTCAGGGTGGAGGCGACATGGGCTTCATTGAGGATTTTGAGTAAGGCATTCCTGTGAGCTTCTGATGCTATCAGGAGCCCTAAGATAGATATCTGAGCTGGCATCTTATTGAGTTGTTCAACCACACAGAATTCACTGTTCTTGATGATCCTCAAGAATTCCTTAATTTCTGCCACCTCAGGCTCGATCTTTTCCCCGGTAGTAGCCTCGATGCCGTAATTCCAAGGCACAGCATGATTTCCCGTGTAAGGTTCCAATTGAGGGAGGCTGATAGTGATGGGTCCCTTCGAGGGTGGATAGGTGATAACCATCGGTTTTGGGATGGGTCTGAGTGTTAGGGTTTGCGGAACCTTTGGTGCGGTCAATGATGCGCTTGGAATGGTGATGACAAGGGGCTGCGGTTGTGATGGAAACTGGTACTAGGTAGGTGGATCGAGGGGGCCGATCAGGAAGGCCGGGACTAAGTGCTTATAGATAGATAAAGAGAAAGATAAGGCCAGACATTGATGAAAAGAGCCTCATCTGAAACCCGAACACTCACTGTCCTCAACAGAATTCTTTTCCCCTAACTTAACCCATAAAGGTTTTTGAGGGGGAGGGGCTGATTGACTCGCGATCGCCGTTCGATCGATCGCGAAATCGATCGATCTCCTTCTCTTCTTCCTCCCCGCTCTGACTTTGATCGACTTTCGAGAGGGAACCTTTCTTATTATTAGTTTAGTAAGATAGGGTTTTCCACCCTTGTCGCAGCCCCTGAGAAGCTCCTTTCCTCCACACGGTGGTTCAGAAATAAATGGTTTACGGTGGATTACGCGCATCTGAGTGCTAAGTGACATCTAGTTTTAACTGCTTTTACCGATATTCCTATTCCTCTCTTTGTGCTAAGCCCTACTCGAATTATCTTTCTTTCCGCTTGTTCTATGCCTTTTTATTTTAGTCTTCTTGTTCCCAGCGCCCCAAGTTCCTACTTGTGCCGAGCTCGGGATCGAATCTCGGGCATATTTCAGTCATCCGGGGCTGCTTTAATAAGGTTATCTACAACGGCTTTCTGCTCTTGGGGGGCCGTACTTGTTTCTTTTCTCGCTGTACGTAGGCGCTGTTTGTTATTCTTCGTTGTATGCAACCCCACAAGGTTGCTATGCTATGATCCGGGCCTCTTCTACTTTACGTAGATTGGAGAAGAATCTCAATCTTTTTTTCTGACCTTTTCTTTTTTCATAGACGAGGGCAGTGTATTTCCAATCATGATAATGGGCACGTTGCTTCTTTTTGTAAAGAACCTATTCTATTCTCCGTAAAGTCGACACTCCTGACCGTCCAGAATCTTAAGGATTTTGTTTGAAAAAGCAGTTCCTGCCTCGGTGGCTGCAATGACCGCGCTGCCCATGTAAGGTTCGTGGAACTCATCGAATACCCAGAGATCATAGTAATCGTGAGCACCCGAGAAGTCATTTTACCTTGAGCTAGCGAAGTAGATTCGTAGCACTTTTGAAAGCAAATTGAAGATGAGCGTTTTTTGCGTGCTTGGCTCCCCCATAAAGGAATAGCTGCTTTGTTTTTATTGGCCGTTGAAAAACCAATTGACAAGTAACAAGTAAAGGTATTGTTTATTATGATTGATCCGCAGTTCAAGGCGTAATTTATTGCTTGTAGGAGACTGAGGGTCCATAGAATTGTTACAGCCCCCGCTCCAAGCGGGCAACGTAAGGAGGTGGTGACACACAACGACCAATCCTGAAAGAGTGGTCTTTCTTTCTGGTTATGAAATCGCTTAGGTTGCAAAGCAAGCTCCCGAATAGCAAACGGGCAGGTGAGGCGAGGCGGTTGACTGCCGAAGGATAGAAGCGAATAGCAACCTAAGCTCCCCGGGGGAAATCTGTACCCTTATCTGTCCCGAAAAGGAGTAGTCACTAAGGTTTCAGCTGATCGGAGGGCTACCCTTTGGAGGAACCCTGACAGGGGGTGTCTCTTTCTGAATCTGCCATGGCTCTTGGCTGGTTACTTCAACGCAGTTGTCTCACCGGAGGAAAAGCTTGGGGGAAATGATCGCGATCTCATAAGCATGAGGGAATTCCGGGAAGCAATCGACAAATGTGCCCTAATAGATCTCGGAATGACTGGGGGGAGTCTTTACATGGACCAATAAAAGAACGGGACTAGCCCATATTCAATCCCGCTTGGATAGGTTTCTGGCAAATGGAAGCTGGAAAGCCCCACCCCCCATCAAGTAACGGGGGGTCCCTTCGTCAGCCGGCTCCCAAAAGAAGAGGTTTTTCTGACCGGATTCTCAATCTTCTGGTTCAGCCCCTCCTCTGACGTTTCGAAAAATCTGGCTGGAAGAGGTCATTCAGGACTCTGGGCTACTGAGAATCAGAGGCACGCCTGCCCTCTTCCTCTTCAGAAAGCTGCAATCCTGAAAACAAAGACTAAGGGTGTGGAACAAAGAGGTCTTTGGAGACATCCGTCGCAAGAAAATGGACCTCTCTGACCTGCTGAGCAGTAGAAATTTCCTCCGTTGAAGGTAGAACGGTCCCCCTGGACAGGTAGAGAGGAATGATTCTCGCTTAGCGCTTGTGCTAAGGAACAGGAACAGTCTCACTTCCTCCTCTTTCATGTGGTCAAGTTATGGGGAGTACAGCTGACAGGGGACACCGACACGGTCTTGGACTGCGATAAATGGGAGCTGCTCATGAGTTCCATTCCAGCCCCGAGACGGACAACGGAGCGGGGAGGGACTCGGCATAGTGACCAGTCGACCTGCCCTGCCGGTTCAGCTATCATATTCAATCAAAAGGGCTCCGTCACTCAATAGAGACGTTCGAAGGAGTCTCCCCAGGGGCCGCCCTGGAGCCCACCTCCCCATTGCATCCGGGCAAATCTACCATACTGCTCATTGATTGACTAGCGCACTCCCCCGTCCCTTTTCCTATCCACAGCAGATTCCGCGTGGAGACAAAGATTTGCGGGAGAGATACCGAGCCTCGTTAGATTCCTTGGTAATTTCCACCATACATAGGATTGACCGGATTCGTCACGGATTTCAACCTTCGGGTATTTAGTTCAACAATTCGGCAGATGATGCGACGCAGAAGATTTAGCCTCGTGCGGGATGAAGTAAAAGCACTTAACAATAGCACAGCATTGATCAGCCCCTGCCCGTTTGAATTGTAAAACAAACAAAAAGTAAAAGGAATGTCCAAAGTGGCCTCGGCAGCGACAACAACAACTGCCGCAGCGAGGGTGGCTGGAGGGGAGCTCCGGTCCTTCTGCTAAACACCTGACTCAACACTTCCTGTGGATGACTCAGCCATCCTCTACTCATGTGGAGCCACAGCAGTCGTCACAGCCGACCTCTGCACGCATGAGACCATTGGAATTTTTCTTTTTCGCCCTTCCCCGGAAGAGTTCTTTTGATCAACCGAGTACCCAGCTCTACTGACTTGATTTACTAACAGCAGCACCTGCCGTGGGCTTTACTGACTAACGAGTTATCTGACGGCAGCTAAGCCTAGCTCCCGGAAAGAGATAGGTTTTATTCATCTGCCCTCCGCCTGGAAAGAAAGAATCTGTCAATCTGCCTACTTCCTTCTCGCTACCAGCACGAGATAGATTTTATGATCCACTTGCTTTCTCGCTTGACTTGAGGATTGCTGGTGAAACTAGGCTTCCTAGCTATCGGAAAGAGAACGAGGAGTTTACTACGACCCTCGGAGCTTGAGCGCTTCGCTTTCCCTGAACCAGAAGTCAACTGCAACTTGAACCTAAGAGCAAGTTTACGAAGCGAGCCCAGAAGAGCGAGGGACTCTATCACAGCACCTATCGGTGATCAACTGGCATTCTCTCTGATCTCAAACTAAAGCGAGCAAGGGGAAAGGATGGGTGGCCCATCAGTCCCGCCGCCAGCAGCATCACTATACCACAATGATAGGAACCAAGGCGGCATGAGGGTAACGACACAATAGGCAACGAAGCTATATGTATCGAAGTACGTAGCACCATAGCACTATGTGTGGCTAAGTTAACCGAAGCTGGCATATAGGCGAAGGGACCAGGGCAGAAGGTAGCGAAGCAATATGTGCCTCAGCAGCCTAGGTTGGCTGGTGGTAAAAAGCCCGCCCTTCTTTCTCCTCTCTGCTTGGCTTTGGGGTAGGGACGAGCTGGAGTAAGCCCTTGGTGGTGACCACTTTCCTGCAGCTGGCGTGCTCCTGTTGTTCTAAGGCTCCATAAAATGGCTTCTATCGTACGTGAGATCAACGGCCGGTCGAGTAGCTACGTGGATTGGGAGCAGTAGCGTAGGGGTTTTGTGCAAAGGCCTATAATATATAGGAAGTTCAAACGCCTCAGACCCATCTACTTGCCCTGACCAGTGAACTCCAGCAGAGACGCAACCAAACATACTGGAGGGGCAAACACACTCATCTTACTCCGGGTCAAATTCTTTACTTACCGCCAAGATAGAAACCTAGGAGCAGCCTCCGCTCAGTCGGGGAGGACTGAGAGCCTTATAGTTCATGGGAGTAGTTCTTAGGTTGGTTGACCCCTATTATTCATTGCCTATCTGATCAACCGGCACCAATAGCCCCGGCCGTGACAAGCCTATTGAGAAGGTTGGGGGAAGCCCCATTCCCGTGAGGAGAAGCGGCGATCGCTGGAGCTAATTCATAGTGCCTAGCCCGTATCGATGCCTATGCACAGCTATAATGAAGACCAGCCCCATTGCAGAGAAGCCAACGCTACGGCTGCAGCTCAGGCATGTGATAGCGACTTTAGGAGATTGTGCTCGTTCCCTCTCGTCCAAAGTTGAAGCGCACATTTACATTTAGAGGAAAGGTTTCAGTTTCTACCGTTCTCCTTACGGATCTACTACGCCACTCCACTCCTTCATTCGCGTGTTGAGCCCTTGCCTTCCCTCATTACATTTGTCTTAGGTTGAACCTTACCCACTTGCTACAGTAGAGTGGCCCCCAGCCTGGGACGGGCCAACCACCCTCGCCTCGCTACCAAGGATGCTATCTAAGAATGCCTTTGGCAACCTTTCTTACAGAGCGGCAAGGACTTCAATCCAAAAACATGTGTGAAACCTTATAGCCTACTCAGTCGCAAAGCGAGATGATCCAAATAGGCATGGCTTCTAGGGGGAAGGAGCAACGTGATTTGCCCGCTAAACGTCCCACTCCCTAAACTTACCGCACATTGTATAGCCACTGAACGGTTTAACCTTTCCTACCACCTTTTCCCTTTCCTAGTTTATTAATAACAAATCCGCAATCACTCTATAGCACTTACACTTTATAGCTCGGACCCCAATAGGCCAATACATATATGGGGCAAAGATATAGGGGAAAGGCTCCTTCCACGGATATAGGGGAAAGGACCCCTTATGAAAAAAAAAAAGATAGGCTTGCAGAACTCACATAAGTACCGCCATTGGTTAGTTTCATCCAGGTATAATAGCTCATGATCGCTTTAGGGTCCATGGGAATCCATTCCTAGTATCCTGCTGCTGCCAACCAAAAAGACTGGCTTCACAAGCACAAGATAGCCCAACCACTCACCCCTATTTTCTCTCTCTCCTTCGGACCCTCAATATAAAGAGTTATTATCTATAAATAAATTTGGGAATGCTCTTCAATCGATCAATCTATTTAGCAGGTATAGCACCTGAATTCCTGCACAAAAGAGCGAAATTAGAGGTTCGCTCTTTATCCGGGCCCGGTTAAACGCGTTATATATGCATTATATAGTTTACCGTGTGAGCCGTCCACCCACTGCTTATCTCTCTGTCGCGTCATCGCTATCAAGTCACTGATCAATTGCGGAGTCGTTATCACTACAATTGGTATCTAATCGCTACAAGAGACTCGAATTCTCCATTTTTGTTCTCATCTCACTGCGAAGAATACATCGTATAATAACATAACGTAATGCATTTCCCTAGCGACGAGACCATCAAGTAATCGACTTTCAGTGGTTATTGCCCAGACCCGAGAAGCTCCTGGCAATACATGGAATTTTCACCCGGATCTGGGATCAACCTTTAGCTACATGGGCTTAATTGGGAATCACACTCAGTAGAAAGTAGAAAGAGGCTCATTTCTGCATTGGGAACGAATGGAACCAATTACGAATAGAATGAACTTCATTGCTATTTGATGATGATGATTATTTGAACTAAACTATTTGATCATTCATCTAGCTACAAGGGCCAATTCTGATTCCTTTGCTCTAGAGAGACTGCGGCAGATGAGTGACTTTATGAAATAAGAGCTGGGAGAGCAGGAGTTTAGAACCAAGCGGATCAAGAGGGAGGGCACTCTATTAGGAGCCAATTTCCGATTACCACCTAAAGATGCTCCGGAAGGCACCATAACGATTTATGGGTAGGCTTTAAGGCCCGATCAAACTTAGTTAGGCAGAATTCCATGCTTTACGCCCTAATAGAGGTCTGCAACGAGCCCTTGCGTTAAGTTGAGTCGGGCTTTCCCCTTTTTTTTTGTGCAACTATCAAAGTTAGAGCGCATGCCCCGGGCACCCTAATTTAATCAACTGGTCTCTCTCTTGTCATCAGCTCTGATCTGCTCAAAGGGAAACGAGACACACTTTTTTTATATGTCAATGCCTCTGTCTGTCCCTGTTAGGTTGAAAATCATAAACTGCTGCATAGGGCTTTCCATTTCTGTAGAGCTAGGCAGAAAAGCTGAAATCTCTAGACTCTCCATATTCTATATTCTCTGAACGACCTTTCCTGTCACATATATTGGCTTTGCCAAACCCAAATGGAATTCATTGCCCTATCAGAGTGAAACTCGACTCGCCCTATATAACTCATTTTTTGAAACAAAAGAATTACTGAGTCAGAGAACCATCGTTCCGGACTTTTCAACAGATAGCCCATTTCTTCTTGACTTCGTCCAGGAGAGAGGCATACTTTAAGCAACCCCACCATACGCTTCAGCTTTCTAAGCCTGAGTGCCCCAAAACACACCCCTTCTTGATAGGATTGGATTTCTACTAACATCTTGGGAAGGGGAATATGAAATATGGTTATTTAGGGCTTTCTCTCTCAGCCCCGTTGAGCCCTTCTTTGCCAAGAGTGACGGATGCCAGGTAGAGTGCTTATGCCCGGGCCTCTTTGAGGCCAGGTGGGGAGAAAGTGGCCGTTGCACTGATAGGACTGTAATCTAATCTATCTTTCCTGTCCTTGAGGAACAGGTTAAATAGCTTTGGCAAGAGCTGCTTCAACTTGGGCTTGGGCTTTAACAAGACTTGGCTACGTGGAGTAGACCTCATTCGCTCTTTGGCTCGCTCCTAGCTTTTCTTTTGCAGCAAACTCTTCCACTTGTTGGGCAGTACTTCTATACCTCTCCTTTTAGTCGAGTACTACCAAAGCTTGCTAGCTGTAGCTTCGTACCTTGCTTTAGCTCTAGCTTCCGCACTTCGCTCGGTGGAACCCAATAATGAAGGGAGCCATTTTCTGATCCTCTGAGTGCAAAGCTAGCAGCAGAGATTGTGGTTCCATACGCGTATTTAGATGCATACCATACACTACCTCGATCAGAATCAATTCCAACAAAGCTATAGCCCGTTGGTTGGTTCGTAGCCTCTATAGCGAGCACCTGGTCTAGTGGCATACCTTGAAGTTTTATATACTGCTCCAGATGCCAGTGGACTCGTCGATCAACCAGTGAAGAGAATAGAAGCATAGGTATAGGCAAAGGTGGGAGGGATGAGAGAGCAAGCTGGCGTGGGGGCAAAGGATTGAATACCTAGGGGAGAGTGAAGTACCATTCCATAGCTTGATCAGTAAGGCTCCTTGGGAATAGTCTGATCATAAGACTCGAATAATGAACCACTTCAGCACATTAGGCGGGTGGGCATAAAAGGATTTCACGTGCGTAAGGGGATCCCCCTTTCGCTATGTAGGTTCAACTACCTTTTGGGCCCTCTCATTCCTTCCAAATCTAAGGATCATAGGGTTGAGGACCTCTTCATACGAATCTTTCTATTTCCTCTTAATGCTTCGAGCCACTGTCTCTTGAAGCCTTTGTAGCTGTTCCTGGACTTTGGCTAGGTTCACCAAGTGGATTTTGAAAGAAAGGTTGTTGGCAAAAGCCTGGGTTAGGTGTGAAAGGTATTCGGTTGCCACCAGCTCTTAAGCACACCCATTGGCATTGACTGCATGGAATCGAAAGACTTCCGGTTTCGTGAACGTGTCCATAACTTTATCATGATCTGATTTGGATGAATACACGGGAAGCCCGGAGACCTCATTTGGCATTGTGCGGCTTCCTTAATTGCACTAGCGCACTCAGGTGAGCAGCAAGCCGTTGGTTGAACCAATAGGGGCTCTGGCAGAAGGTACCACCAGACACCCAATCCCAGCAGAAGACATGTTAGTAGGACGAATCGGCTGTCTTTGACGTAGGCGAAGGCCATTGCCTCTGATAAGCCGAATGTCCTTGTACGACTACTTTTTCTTGTGGCGTCCGCTAATCCAATAACGTGATCCGGGGATCTAAGTAGGGTGGCTTTGTTGCCTCTATTTTGATCTATTGCCGAAGCAAAATGAAAGGGCAACTGGCTGATCCCGGTGGCAAGCGGTTTCCATAAGGAGAATGGTTGGAGTTCTACTTTTTTGAGCGAAATCCGTCTTTCCAAGTTTTCTTTTTTTTTCTTTATTTTAGCTTGGAAATCGGGTTGATCCATTGTCGCGATAGATGACTACCGGAAATCCCTGCCTTGATCGTTTTCGGAAAGCGCCTTCTCCCTTTTGGTTGGTTTAAGGGGGAAAGCCCTTATTTGCCCTGAACCTCTTTAAACAACAGCAATGATCACCCGCTGCATCTATAGAAAAAAAAAAAAAAGAGCCTTTATGCGCATGAAGGAGGTTACTAAGGCATTTCAAAAGACTTGCATCTGATTCAATAGCAGTCCTCTATCAAGCACCGGTTACGAGAGCAGTTACCTTTCTAACAGCGTCTGATTGAACAAAAGCCATTCTTGAACAACGGCTATAGCACCAGCTCATTCCCTTTCTTCTTCCCTTCCCCTTGATCTGACTAATCTTTCATTTTCTCGGGAATTTTCGTTGCAATCACTTTCACCTTAGCACAAGCGCTAAGCGATAAGAATACCTTTCCTAAGTGACAGTTCAATCGTGCCATTGTTTCATTTTCCCCGTATTTTTTGTTGAAAAAGCAAGAGGAAATGGCACATTATTAGATTAGATCAATAGTGCAGGCATGTGTGGGACTTTTTTCGGAATCGAAAGAGCTCTTTTGAGGTTTGAGGGAATTGAATCAGAAAGCAGGCCCTTTCTTTTGCAATAATTAGGCTCTTACTGCTCTAGAAAGAACTTCCCTTGAATCAACTGCTATTGAAGACGGTGCTATTGATATTGAATCAGCTGTGGGACTTAGGTGCCTTAAGCGGAAGAGGGGATTTCTTTCTGGCTGCTACGCCCCTTTCTTATTCTTTTTCCGTCTCTGAAGTGAGTGAAGTCAAGCTAGCGTCAGCAAATCGGACATAAGCAATACACGTAAATCCCCGTCCTTTAGAAAGACGATAGCGATTCCCTTCCAGTGCTTTAATTAAGAGTTCAAAGAGTAACCTATAAGAATAAATGGTAGGAATACCCGGAGCGTAGCTCTCTCGGAACTTACCTCAGCGACTTGAAGCATTGCTTCCTATCGGCTTCGGGCCGAAAGAGAGTGAGATGGAACCCTGAAGAGATCTAGCGTTACGCAATCTTTCTAAGAAAGTCATTTCAGTCATCGATTGCCTGCTATTCCCACTTCCAGACTTGAGGAGTGAAAGGCTGGAAGTTCTTTTCCTAGGTTGACTCATGAGTTAGTGTGCAAGACCCATTGCTAGGCTCTCCTCTTTCTTAGATGTTCTAACAGTGGGATTTTAGCTTTGCTGGATTTCCCACCAAATAACCATCCTTAGATCCCTAGTCTTAGAGCTAAAGGAAGTCCTCTAACTAATAGAATCCCCCGAAGGAGAAGGCGGAGTTCTCTTTCCTGTGCTATCAATAATAAGGAAGGGACTTTTTCTTTTAGGAATAATGAAAGTGAAGACGTTCAGCTACCATAGAATCAACAGACTCCTTCTTTCTCTCCTGCATGAGATCTTGACTATTTGGGATATCCTTAAGAAAAGAAGACAGAAGGTGCGAAGCGATTCTTTAAGCCCAAAGGCTAGTTCAGTCACTTCCGGGCGAAGGCAGGTGAAATCTTTCATTGCTTTTTTTTCCTAGCTAGAGCTAGTAGGGAGTGAGCATAGTAGAGCTATTGAGTGCCATCCCTGCCCAAACCCAAGAATCTTTCCCTAACTTCCTTAGCACAAGCGCTAAGCGAGAATCTTAAAAAGTGCCCTTCGCGTGCCTATGCTGGGTCTTCCGTTCTGCGCGAG
>BRYF01000030.1:2184620-2192120 GCA_030159135.1 Actinidia polygama | reverse complement strand
TAGGATAGCCAATGGATCAGAAGTTCTTCCTACTAGGTTGAATGTATTATAGATAGAATGCAGGACTTCTTAAGGAAACTTTTTTGCAATAGTTTAATAGGCATTTACACTTAGCTTAGAAAGTACACTCCTTGAAGTGGTCACCGGCAGCTAAGCAGCACGAGTCAAGAACTCTGGTTCAAAAGACGAAGGGGAGAAGCAGAAAAGCAACTTGATTTAGCCGAAGGTGAATCAGAGCTGGGAATAGTGGAAAGCAAGAATCGGGTACGGCGGGGGGAACGGGTCCTGGACCTGGAATGTCGGTTTCACGTTAGTAGGGGGTCGGTTTTAGCACTTACGAATAGCCCCCGTTAGCTTCTCTACTGGAATAGAAACGAATGGATTCGCACTGGAAGCTGTCTATCAAACATAGGTGCAAAAGCGGGTCAAAGGTTTTACGCCCTGATACGCTGTTTCGTTTCGCAAAGTTTCATTCTATATATAGGGAAAATGAGTCAAGCCCAATTCTGCTTATACTAACTAGGGGGAGGCACCTTCGATTGTGAAACTTTGAGTCCCACCTATAGACAAAAGTAGTCAAAAAAGCTACTTTTGGTACCTCAGCACAAGCGCTAAGCGAGAATCATTCCTCGCTTAGGGCGGAATTCGCTTTGCTACGAAAAATCCCGTGTTCACTGGATTGGTTGCAAAACGAGACCCCGTTTAGGGCTCCAAGTAGGTTTTGTCCAAATTTCCCGGGTTTCATGAAACGCACCACTTATTGTTCTTGGTCGGTAAGTGGTCAACCAGCGCTTAGTCACGTGAGGGAGGGCGGAATGAACCAGGCGGGGAGTCTTTCTTCGCAGAGGACGAATTTTTCATTCAGCATTGTAGCTAGGAGATATCTTTCTTTTAAACGAGACTCCATCCTATCTATTAAGGGTTGCAACCCTGTGAAAGCATATGCAGGAACTGTTCAGTCCCACGTACGTTCAGCGAGACTCCGAGAAAGCTTCCGTAAAGAAGTTCAGGGGTTCGTGCGAAGTGTACCGTTGCTTCTTCGATCCTGGGCCCTATGTCCTGTTCAAGCTCTCCCTCTCGAGTCGGGCTTGGAATGGGAGTGTGCTTTGATGAAACCATTCTTTGGGACCCATCACCGACCTCCGCCTTGCTAGCTTCACCTGGCATCGTGCCAGTCTTTCTCTCCTGCGAATAGGTTCCCTACAAGTGGACTAGCCGAAGACTAGCTAGGTTCCGTTCGTTTCTGTCTATCTCTCTGATGTGCTATCGGCTTTCCAGGGGCTTTCGCCTTTCAGGCCCGGATGGAATAGAGTCCAGGGCAGCCGGGTAGTTCCCAGCCCTAAATTACTTATCTTCGGAAAGGGCTGACCTTCCAACCAGTACTGAAAAACAAAAAGAATCTTTTTTTAGAAAGAAAAAGGATGCTGACGGTGGAAGACTAGACCTATAAAACTACTACGCCGACAGCTGCTCAGCAAGCAATCTCCCTGGTGCCTCCAGCCATCGATTGAGTGAAACGAGCTTCTTATTCCCACCCGAATAGACAAGAACTACCTCACTCCCCCTTCCCTAATCTGTAAGTGCTAGTCTTGCTTTTGCAATGTCCGGTTCCGAAACTAAATCAATACAATTGGTTGGTATACCTCTTTCTCGTGTTCCCTTTTAGTAAGAAAAGTGTGCTCCTCCGCTAGCTGCTGGAAAAGGTATGGGCATGAACGGAGGCCAATCTCGATGAGAAAATCAAAGAAAAGGGCTGAAAAGGATGGTGTTTGGCCCAGGATCTCACTATCACCTATGCATGTGCGAGAATGCGATACGGTAGAGGCCGATGTGTCATTGGGACACTTAGCGTGGTAGACCGGGAAAGAGTGCTGTTACCACGAATGCGGTGAAGAACAGCGTTGCCTGCCGGTGCCAAAAGACTCAATGTGCAGAAGTGTGGTGGTCGAGCTATAGAGCTGTCACCACTCATACGGAGGAAATGCCATGATGCTTTGTTGTGGCAATTGAAGTTCCACTTCAAGGGGATGCGATGTCTGGTGTGGCGAACCGTCATCACTACTGCAGGAGAGAGCTGCAATGAGACTCGCTGCGGAAGTCGAGTTAGACGACCGCGTCCTGTTGCGTTCACGGGCGAAGACAGGACTCAAGCTTCGTAGTTAGGGCAAAGTACTGGCATGCTGCCATCGGTAGACTGATGAAGTCACAAAGGCAGAATTGGAAAAAGTCGGATACCTCATAAGATAAGGGTTTGGCATGAGTTAGGGGGAGACTCTGTGCCGGCTCACTGGTGGGTAAGAACGCTGGATGAAAACGAAGTTGCTAGAATGCTGTTTCGGAAGGGCCCCCCCAAGGGGAGGCGAACCTCTGTTTTACTTGACAGGGTCAATCTAGGTGCCGTTTTATCTGTTATGTTAAGGTTAGTTATGAACCCAGAGGGCTGTGCGGAATGTTTGTGGCATGTCGAAATGTGGGCTAATACTAAGATAATGGTTGGGCCGGCGAATTGGCACTACTACTTAGTTTAGTGAGAAGTTATGGCTTTTGGCCGAAACGGTTGGTATGGCTGAGCCGAAGCGAAGGTAGTAGATAGACTGAGGTGATCACTACTCGATGTCGGAAGGTTTGGCACATTGGACCGGAATTGTGATTGGCATACTAATGGAAGCAGTCATCACTTTTATAAACAATACGGGAAAAACTTCAGTCAATGTGATGGTCCGGGCACAGTACTGTCATCACATCGGGCTGAAGGAAAAGTGGAAAAGATCAAGTTTGTTCCCCGTGAACAATATGTTAAGTTGAGGAAGAGCGAAGCCTGACTGCACTGAGCGCTAAGTTCTTATAGGAGAGAATGATGCATGTGGTGTAGATTGGCGACAGAGACCTCAGCTGGCTTAATACTTGACCAATTGGCAAGTGAGTAAAGAGAGCGTCACAAGCAACACACTCCAATTTCGTTGGCTTGGCGGAGTAAGCCTTGGCCATCTCAAGCAATTAGACGTTACCTTGGTGGAGACATAGAAGTGAGCTTGGTTAAAGCGGATGGGTAGTTATGTTAGATTGAGACATGTTGATGTGAGCAACATGGGATGGTAGGAGACCCCGACTCAGGACAGCATGGCTAATCTTATTTTTGACTTGTCTACTCAAAAGAAGAGTGGAATGACCGATGATAGGCAGTCCGAAAGTCGGTGGCGCTCTTGAGTCAGTGACGAAGCGATGTTGAAGAACTTTTCGAGGACGTTGTTGGGGGAAGCCTTGTTGAGTCACCTTGGACTCGAGACAATGACTGTTTGAATGTGAGTGCCGCAGATCGAAGGATTGTACATGGAGAAAGACACTATGTGTGTGTTGAAGGTTGTTGGATAAGTTGGTCTTTGAACTGTGGTGTTCTCGGGCGTGAACATTTGGCGCTGGAATGAGCTTCAGTGCCACTTTCATAATGTGACGGAAGTCCATTTGGTTGGAGGGACAATTGAGAACCAATATGGTGCTGTTGATATGGCACTTGGTGAATTGTTGTACTGTCGGTACAGTACTTGGTGGGGGTGATTGCCGGGTAGCGGACTACTGGGTCATCCTGATGAGGAGTCAAGGAAGTGACTCTCATCAAAGCTGGGAGGTGGAGTCGGTGGACTGGCTCTGACCCATAAGGTTGTTGGCTTACTTGTGATGCGCGGGGCGATACAAGTAGAACTGGGTTTGTGAGCAGCAGACTCCGCGGGCGTCAGGAGCTCGAGTAAGGAAGCCCCCTGTAAGTCAGTTAGAAATCTCCTTTATTTGGTCAGTCACCACCCCCAGTGAAGCCAGGCACCCCCAAGGCAAGAGGCCCACCTCCGCTCAATGAATTCTTCTAGCCTACTCCGGGCGGTGTGGTGGTATGAAATTAGATATATTAATTACAAGATTTATTAAATTATGAAAGATATATACCCGTAGGTACCTTAAATATACCCGTAGGTACCTTTCCCTATGGTCAAGCAGTTTCACTCCTTTTAACTACCCTACGCTTTTCACTACCCTTATTCAATAGCTACCTTTTAAGGAATTGAAAAAGAATGAAATGCTATTCTCTTCGATCGCTCTATTCAAAAATCAAAAACGAAGGGTGGGGAAGGAGCGAGCAGAAAGAGGCTCCTCATAGTAAGAAGAAGAAGCTCACAGCCTGGGCTAGACCAAATGGCGAGGTTTCGTATCTTGTAGAGGGCCTTTGCTTGGATTCGTCATTCATTACTTTATAGTTACCACGAGGATGGAGCCCATTAGCTAGCATAATTTGAAGACAGAGATGAATCCCCCTTATGAAAACAGAAATGCCGGCCGAGCTGAACGAACAGGGCGTGCTTTGGAATCATAAATCATTTACCGCCGAGACAGATTCTCTATGGATGGGGAATAACCTCTATTGGGAATAACTAGGACATAGGGGTCTCCATGGGGATAGGACATCGGGGAATACTCCAAGTGTAGTGTCTAATATCATAAGCTAGTTTTCGTGTCTTTACCTGCCTGCTTTCCCGTTTATAGCGCTTATGGCCAGTGGGGTCATGCTTGATGGCCAAGGGGTCATGCTTGTATGTTAGTTGATTTTTTATTTCTTATTCTTTTTCTTATTTATTTGTATACGAGTTCCCATTCCGAAGCTTGAGCTGGGCTAGATTCTTTATGCCAATGTTTGTTACCGGGAAACACCTACTCTAAAGGGGGCTTGTCGTGCTTGACTTATTTCTTACCCAGGGCTGCGAAATGCCTCTGCTATGGGCTCCCCTCGGGGGGCTCTTGTTGTCTACCCAATCTATGGTGGGCTCAAGCTATGGCTAAGGCAATGATGGGATCGATCTAGCGAGGGTACATTCTGGGATCGATTTGTCTCTTGGCTCTCCTAACCGTGCCTTGAATCCTATTTAGCCACCCACTAGCAGGTCGGTTGCCCTCGTTGCTTCGGTGTTTTGCCCTAATGATAAATAATGGTTATGAAATCCAAGGCTACTACGGGAAGGTCCCTCCATGAATCGGATTTGGAAAAGGATGCGTACCAGGAGCGGTTTCTGGACCAGCCGTTGTTTGCTTTGAAGCCATTGCTCGCCTTGCTTTGTTTGCTGGAATGGAAGCTCGCTTTTCTACCCTACCCTCGAGTAGTTGAATCAATCGTCTTGCTTGCAAGGATATGTACTGAGTTCGGGAGACATACATGGTAAAAGACCTGACGAAACTCCCATGAAGTAAGGGGATCTCCTTGCATTTCTCGTTGCCAAGCGGGGAACAGTACAAAGACCATACCATAACAACAACCGGAGAAAAGAGACTGTACGTGACGATGAATAGCTGTGATAAGCCGATAAACGCCAACTACTTGACGTTACGAATTCAAAGACGAACGCTCGGCGGCACTGTCCAAACTACTTGCTCTGAGAGCAGCGGAAAAAACCACTCCTTCTTAATCAGTCGCCGGAACAGCATCGATTGCTGGCGGCTTCCAGACGAAATGCGAAGAACATCTCTCCGTCAGAAGGCAATCACCCATAGGTTACCTAATAAGTGCTCTCGTATCCAACTCGCACAAATGAGACTCTTTACTTACGCAACAAGTACGTTGTTTCTCAATTACGGAATTCAAGGATACGGTTCAAAGAGCGAGACCGAAACAAGCTAACTACCTAGTCCTATGGCCGTAGCGACCCGAGATACTTATCGTTATATGAGAATACGATCAATGGAATTAACAATTAGATATTCATATTCCACTATTCCTATCTGAACTCTTGGTTAACAAAAGAAGTATGCCTTCTCTTGAGGGGCTCGCGTTCGTTCGTGGCTACAATGGTCACTTACGTTATGAAAGGGAAGATCGATCACCCGAATCTGACAGTCCAAGTTTCAGATTGGCTTAAGTACCCTGGCCCTTTGCCCCAAGCTCTGAGCAGGAATGTGGGGAAGACTCTGACTCCACTATCACTTCACTTCCTGAAACCGCAAGCATGTCCGCAAATCGTATTCATGCCTATAGCAGGGGAGAAATGGGTGCTATAGGAATATTCATTGAAACAAGCCACTCCTACCAGCTCAGCTAGAGACGGCTCAAAGCAGAAGCAATCGGAGGTGCCGTAACGGAATGCTCAAAGTGGAACATAGAGCGGAGTCCAATCCATATCTCTATTTCTTTAGTGGTGAGCTTGCTTTCCTCTCTTTCAGTCAAGTATTTCCTATCTGCCTTGACAAGCCAGACATGCTAACTAAACTTCTAGAGGTATCCTCTCTTTCTGACGCTGCACGTGCTCGCTTTCTTTCTTCACTACGTGCCTCGTACGCTGGTCGAGTACTACGTAACACCCGAGGGTTCAAGACGTCTGAGAACACCTTGCGATACGAACAGGAGAGTCAAGGTCTCTTGCAGCCAAAGTGGAGGAAACTTGATTTTAGAGTTGTTGGGACATCAGACCTCTAATCATAGGTTTCGCTGCCCTTTCCCTACCAGTCGAGTCGAGCCCCTGCTTTCGCTGTCCAAAGACCCCTTCCTTAACTTTAGCCTTTCTTTCCGTAAGTAAAGCCACCAACAAGAGCTGCAAAGTCAGAATACCAGTTTGAAGCCGTAAGTGGTCCAGTAGCCAGGTAGTAAGCCAAGCCATTAGTAGTTGTAGTCTCGCCGGTGGTAGAAAGAGTCAAAATTGCTTGCATAGTTATCTCATCATCATAGCATGATATAATAGATTTGCATGTGAGCATGTAGCTAGAAGACTAGATTAGCCATGACTAGGTCATGACTCGATTCGTTTGTGTCTAGTCATAGATATGCATGGCATCATGTAGGACTTAGCCGTCTGTTGCATAATATATATATCCTTATAAAGCGTCATAGGATATGAACCCATTGTTAGATTCAACTCGAGTCTCGACTCGGCCAAGTCGTATAGTTGAGACCCATGTGGATCTAATCGATCCGGATCATTACTATCTCGTCAGACCCAACTTTAGGTTTTTTCGGACTTCGCAAGGCTTGAGTATAACCTTCGGGCTAACTCATAGACCTAGAAGTGTTCTGACCTAACTTAACTAGGTCCCGACTGTTGCATTAGGTTGCGTTGAAGATTCGATCCAGACCAGCTGATTACACCACCTGGAGCCAGGGTGCACCTAGAAATCCATGAAGTAGAATAAAAACAAGAGGTAGCAGTAACATACCGCTATTCAAGCCCATCAGAAGAGGAGGTTGGATATTAAGAAAAGACTACCTTACGGATAGTTCACTTCGCTCAATATGCAGCGAAATGGAGACCTTCCCTATCTTCATTTAGGAATACTGACTGGTAACTAAGCACATCTACTACTCTACTACTTAATAAACGAAGGAAGAGAGTCCGCTAACTCCTAGCTCTCAATCAATCGAATAAAGTAAAGAAGATAGAAGTCAGTTAAGATAAAGGGGTCAGTCTCGCTACCAGGTCCTTTCCTTACTAAATGAAGGAGAAAGATCAAAGCAAGAAGGATAACTACTATTAA
>BRYF01000030.1:2177120-2179620 GCA_030159135.1 Actinidia polygama | reverse complement strand
CTCGTGGATCCCAAAGTCGGGTGTTGGTTCTCTAAAATCAAAGTCGGCGTCTGGTTTAAAGGATAAACATAGATTAGACCGCCCCTCTTTTTACTTACAGGTGAGATAAGTTGCCCCCACTCCACGGGTTCTAGGAGTCAAGTCTATGGGTAGGAAAGAACAGAATGGTATTCCTCTGAAACATCCTACCCCTACAAAGGGGACCACCAAAAGTGTATGGGTAGGACCCCCCAGCCGGTTAGCTGCCTCTGCTGTTCTTTCAGCTCCAAAAGTGGATTTTCTTTGCCTGAGTGAGCTCCTTTGTTGATGCCAATAAGGGGTCTATGCCCGCGCTTCGAGCTCGCTCTTAAAGTGAGTCTGCTTTCGTCATTGGCCCCATTCCGAGATGGAGAGTGTATCCTGCGTCTTCTTTCTTTTCTCCTGAGTTAGGCTCAAAGTCGGTGTTAGGTTTTTTCGTATCGAAATAGGTCGCCCCTTCTTTCAGGACACGAAAGGGGCATCGCATCTAGGTCTAGAATAACAAAACAAAGACCGACTTCGCGCTTCGAGAAAGAAATGCAGAAGAAGTTCGACGTAGGAGTGCTTCCCCTTTCTTCCCCTTCTATTTCGGTTTTTGCAATCCCTCCTTCCACCAAGGGAAGAAAGTGCCTTCGCTCTGCTGCGCTTAGACCGCTACCCCAGACATGGGGCCGGAGCTCACTACGAAAGCTCCTACCGATCACGCTTAGCTATCGATACACTCAGTATGTGAGTACTCATCTATCTACTAACCAAAATCACTCCCAAACTCCCACTTTCAAGAGAGAGAAGAGCTGCAACCTATTCTCTGCTTTCGGTAAATCAGCTGTTAGGTCCTTGTAGCTAGTAGGAAGGAAGGACAGAGAATCATGGTATTCTCTCCCTAGGCCGTGGTAACCTTCCTCGCGCTTCTGGCCCATAAGCTCTCCGTCGATTATAATATGTCTTTCCTGCTCTTAGGACTGCCCTTGACCTATCCTATCCAGCTAGTAGTCCTCCCCCAGCCGAGCTAGTCTTCTTACTTTCCTATTCTAGTAGTTTTCTTTCTCCTATCTTAGTAGCGGACTCTCTTCTGCGATCTGTCTTCTTTCCTTTGGGATTGGATCTTGCTCTTAGACGAAGAGCGTAGGATAAGGACAGAACAGAATAGATTATATGGGCAGCTAGGCCCAGAGCGTAGTATAGAGAAGAAAGATTCTATGACTTACATTCCCTTCCTTCCTTTGCTTGGAGTGGCATAAGGCCTCACAGGCCCAATGCGATCTTTCCGCTGTTCCGCTATCCGCTGATTCTATCCGCTGCATTGACTCTGAATGTGATCTACGGGCTTCAAACAGGCATAGCCAGAATGTACCGAAAGTCTGAAGACTAGCCCGAAAGCTTCTGTCTTGGAAGAACCAATTTCATAGATAGAGAGAGAAGACTATGGTGCCTTTCCTTCAAGTTCTCTTTTCTGTCCTGAGGAAAGAAAGCAACTTGCGGAGGAGGAGCTTGGATTCTTCTCTCGATCTTCTTGTTGCAAAAGTCTATATTATAGTAGAGTCTGGCTAGGAAGAAAGTCCCAAAGATGAAGATGAGACTGAAAGCTTCGGTCCTGGAATAAGGAATTTCATAGATAGAGAGATCATCCTACCGGTTGAGTTATTGAGCTTTCCCTGCCTAGGCGTGGGTAGGTCTTTGTCAGACCAAGTGATGGACAGCCATACCATAATAGGCCAACAGGAGCTGATTCGACTGTCTGTCCTTTTAGGTCATTCCTGAGTGAAGGGCAGAGGTCGACTTTCAAGGATAAACATAGATCGCCCCTTTCGTGTATTTCGACGTTGGTTGATCAAAAGGGTCGCCAACCGGGGGGCAAGGGTTCTTAAAGTTGGAGTTCGGGCATTTCTGTCTGTCTGCGAGCGCTCGCTCCGCAATAAGTATTGTCATTAGGGTAGGCCCTGTGGATTCTCACACATCATATTTTATGCTGGAAGTAACATATTTTATATATTGGCCAGACATGGATGGCTACAGATAGCTCCAACTCAAGACCAACACAGTGGGCACTACAATCGCCAGAGGAAAAAGGAAAGGTACCCCCTTTACAGTGGCATCCTAGAAAACGATTGCTTGCAAGGGCAAGGTGGCATCAACTCATTCCAATATGGGGCAACCCTCACTCGACAAAAGGCAAAGCAAACTCAATTCAAGAGCGAGGTTTGTTTTTAGGATCCCCTTCTGGCACGAATGAGAAAGCAGCCAGCTGAGCTGGTAGAACAGGAAAAGCAGCACGCGTGTGGAAGTCAAAGGAAGGTGCGCACCTATGTCCATCCTAACAAAACCAAAACCCCGACTTGGGCAATACCTGCAAGTTGAATTATCCAGAGGTTTCTCTCTCAATAGAAGGAATGGGGGAGTCCGGGCGCGGGAACTATCTTCGTATTGGTCGGAAGCTCTATAACCATCCCCAAAGAGAGGAAGTCAACGATAGCTACTAACA
>BRYF01000030.1:2157120-2159620 GCA_030159135.1 Actinidia polygama | reverse complement strand
CCAGTCCTTTCTGTCCTCTCTAAAAGAAAGAGCAGCTCCAGGTGGGGAACTAGTAGACCCAGCAGATGGATGTTGACTCACTCCAAGAGGAAGACTTATAGGCAGACTGGAGCTTCCTTCAAGGGCTGAACTACGTCCACTACCATCTCTAGAAGAGCTAAAGGCAAAAGTCGGGCGTGCAAACTCCAATTCACGAAAACAGGAGGCCCGTGTAAGATTCGCGAGTTAGCAGAAATGTTATTCGTTCCATCAAGGGATCATAAAGTAGCTAAGCTAAGGGATCATGAAATAGCTTCATATGGCATTGCGGGGTATGGTATAAAGAGGCTGGTATAGGGCATAAGCTTTGTTCCCGAGCCAAATCGTCATCTTTCTCCGTAAGCAGCTTTAGAGCTGGCATTCACAAGTCCTAATAATTTTATGTTATGTAATGTCGTTGCGAAAGTTCAGTTCAAGCCCTCACTTGAATCTCCTTCCTCTTTTGCCTACCCTTTCTGTCTTTAAATAGATCGATTTCTGTCTTTTTGTCATCTGGTATCGCTCTAATAGGTCTAAGCTGTCTTGTTCAAGCATTGGCAATACGTCCACGAATACGGATTCCCTCCTTTAGAAAGAGTTGCCCTGCCCCTCCCGGTCTCCGGTCATCTGTCTTTCAAGGTCTGTCCTTTGCTTCTTTCCCATCCTTTGTCGTAAAGGGTATCCACTGAAGCAACAGTCGTAATCGGTCTTTCCTGTATTCAGAACTGGGTAAACTAAACCTCTTTTCGATAGTGAAAAGCTTTTGAAAGCTCTCGACTCGAATAGGGGCACTAAACGTGCGATAAAATGCTTCTTTTTAATTTACTATTTACTAGGAGTTAATTAATTCCACTATAGCAAAGTATCTATAGCAGCGAATTCCTTATTATCTCCTCTTTCTGCAGGAATCTGTCCAACCTCTATCGGTCTCTCCTGTCGCAATTAGTATTGGTATTCCTTCCTGTTCCCCCCGTTGAATCGGTTCGGTCTAGGGATAGGTTGGCAAGCAGTTAATCGATATCTGTAATTAGTTCCCCTTCCTTAATCGGTCTTATGGGTCAGAGTACTTGAGCCTTGAAAATGGATCTCAAATAGCCTTTCTTTTGTAGTAAGGCCTATTGCTCGTACCGCTCCTCTAGTTCAAGTAGTTAAAGAGTTAAGCTAATTTAGTGAATCGATTTCAGTATGAAACTCTTCCCCTTGCTTCTTTGAAATTGAGTGCAGCATAAGCGGCATTGGTCACATAGGCTTGAAAGTACCCGCTCGTGTCCTACTTCAGTCAATTCCTTGTTTAGTCTTTTTTTTTTGTAAAAGTATCGATGATTGGCCCTGTGTGCGAATCTCGTAGCCTCTTCTGTCCATTCCTATAGAGTGAAATGTGGCCCTGGCTTCTTTCATCGGTGGAATCTGCCCCCCAGCCCTTCCCTCTTCTGCTAGCCCTTCCCGGTCAACCGCGGAAAACCTTCTCAATTCAATTGCCGATTTTTGAACCTATCTCGCGTTTTCAAGCCCTCTTATGGGTCTTTGTACTAGTTCTGCTTTCACATGCTCTTTAACTTGCCCTGATCTGCCGTCCAATCCATATCCATATACATTCATTCTACTCGGTAAATATGGCAACGCTGGCTCTCTGCCCGCCTCTCTATTATTGATAGGCGTGCTGAAAGAGAATCGTGAGAAGTTGACTTATTATTAAAAAAAGTACTAACTATCCATTTATCTGAGTTATTTAAAAATAAGGTAAAGGAATGAAAATGACCTTTATCTATCGTTAATGCTTACCGATGCCCAATACTATAGGGGTCTATCAGAAGGTTATCCCGTACGGTTGTTTTCAAAAAGTAGTGCCATTGTCAGTAGATAGTCATCCTTGGATGCTGCATTTGTTAGGAGAAAAGTCCAGTGCGCTTGACAAGATCGCCTTCCTCGGCAGAAGGTAGAAAGTCCTTCTATTGATGATAAGTAAGTTTTCCCGTGGCATACTGATAGATCTCCGATCGACATAAAGAGATGGATTTCCGGGAATTGAGGAAAGTTTATCTTAATGGCTAAATAAAATAGAATAGGTGTATCCAGTTAAATCGATATCAGGAATGAGTTTCCAATTCAAGATCGATATCTAGATGAAGAGGGGAACCCCCTTGCAAAGGCAAAGGCCGATGCAGAGGAAAAGGAAGGAGCTATCGGCTGCATGCTCTAGTTATGAATCGGAGATTCTTCAACTATGGTCTCAAACAAGCGAGAAAATCTTAGAGTCGTCACCCGAGGCCGGGGTCATTTTGGAATCTCAATGATGCCTCTCACTTTCACCACGTGATTGATCTGTATGAGATCGTTAAATGGCTGAGATGTTCAGTCGACTCCCCTCCCCTTTGTGGGGGTCCGCACCCAAAAAGAAATAGAAAACGAAAAAGAGAGGAGAGCAAAGATCTCACTTCATTCACGTATCTGCCTCCAACAGACACCAAGATCGAAAAGATTG
>BRYF01000030.1:2145000-2152020 GCA_030159135.1 Actinidia polygama | reverse complement strand
AATGGGTAGCCATGGCACACATTTGCTCGGCCATGGCCCAAATTTCTCGGCAATTGGCAGCCTTGGGACACATTTGCTCGGCCATGGCCCAAATTTGCCCGGCCATGGCTCAAATTTCTCGACAATGGGCAGCCATGGCACACATTTGCTCGGCCATGGCTCAAATTTCTCGGCAATGGGCAGTCTTGGCACACATTTGCTCGGCAATGGCACTCATTTTCTAGGCAACGACCAGCCATGGCACACATTTGCTCGGCCATGGCACTCATTTTCTAGGCAACGACCGGCCATGGCACACATTTGCTCGGCCATGGCTCAAATTTCTCGGCAATGGGCAGCCTTGGCACACATTTACTCGGCCATGGCACTCATTTTCTAGGCAACGACCGGCCATGGAACACATTTGCTCGGCCATGGCTCAAATTTCTCGACAATGGGCAGCCATGGCACACATTTGCTTGGCCATGGCTCAAATTTCTCGGCAATGTGCAGCCATGGCACACATTTGCTCGGCCATGGCACTCATTTTCTACGCAACGACCGGCCATGGCACACATTTGCTCGGCCATGGCTCAAATTTCTCGGGAATGGGCAGCCATGGCACACATTTGCTCGGCCATGGCCCAAATTTCTCAACAATGGGCAGCCTTGGGACACATTTGCTCGGCCATGGCTCAAATTTCTCGGCAATGGGCAGCCATGGCACACATTTGCTCGGCCATGGCCCAAATTTCTCGGCAATGGGCAGCCTTGGGACACATTTGCTCGGCCATGGCACTCCTTTTCTCGGCAATGGGCAGCGATGGCACACATTTGCTCGGCCATGGCTCAAATATCTCGACAATGGGCAGCCATGGCACACATTTGCTCGGCCATGGCCCAAATTTCTCGGCAATGGGCAGCCTTGGGTCACATTTGCTCGGCCATGGCACTCATTTTCTAGACAACGACCGGCCATGGCACACATTTGCTCGGCCATGGCTCAAATTTCTCGAAAATGGGCAGCCATGGCACACATTTGCTCGGCCATGGCCCAAATTTCTCGGCAATGGGCAGCCTTGGGACACATTTGCTCGGCCATGGCCCAAATTTGCCCGGCCATGGCTCAAATTTCTCGACAATGGGCAGCCATGGCACACATTTGCTCGGCCATGGCTCAAATTTCTCGGCAATGGGCAGTCTTGGCACACATTTGCTCGGCAATGGCACTCATTTTCTAGGCAACGACCTGCAATGGCGCACATTTGCTCGGCCATGGCTCAAATTTCTCGACAATGGGCAGCCATGGCACACATTTGCTCGGCAATGGGCAGCCTTGGGACACATTTGCTCGGCCATGGCACTCATTTTCTTGGCAATGGGCAGCCATGGCACACATTTGCTCGGCCATGGCTCAAATTTCTCGGCAATGGGCAGCCTTGGCACACATTTGCTCGGCCATGGCACTCATTTTCTAGGCAACGACCGGCTATGGCACACATTTGCTCGGCCATGGCTCAAATTTCTCGACAATGGGCAGCCATGGCACACATTTGCTTGGCCATGGCTCAAATTTCTCGGCAATGTGCAGCCATGGCACACATTTGCTTGGCCATGGCCCAAATTTCTCGGCAATGGGCAGCATTGGGACACATTTGCTCGGCCATGGCTCAAATTACTCGACAATGGGCAGCCATGGCACACATTTGCTCGGCCATGGCCCAAATTTCTCGGCAATGGGCAGCCTTGGGACACATTTGCTCGGCCATGGAACTCATTTTCTCGGCAATGGGCAGCGATGGCACACATTTGCTCGGCCATGGCTCTAATTTCTCGACAATGGGCAGCCATGGCACACATTTGCTCAGCCATGGCCCAAATTTCTCGGCAATGGGCAGCCTTGGCACACATTTACTCGGCCATGGCTCAAATTTCTCGAAAATGGGCAGCCATGGCACAGATTTGCTCGGCCGTGGCTCAAATTACTCGACAATGGGCAGCCATGGCACACATTTGCTCGGCCATGGCTCAAATTTCTCGGCAATGGGCAGCCTTGGCACACATTTGTTCGGCAATGGCACTCATTTTCGAGGCAATGACCGGCCATGGCGCACATTTGCTCGGCCATGGCTCGAATTTGTCGACAATGGGCAGCCATGGCACACATTTGCTCGGCCATGGCTCAAATTTCTCGACAATGGGCAGCCATGGCACACATTTGCTCGGCCATGGCTCAAATTTCTCGGCAATGGGCAGTCTTGGCACACATTTGCTCGGCAATGGCACTCATTTTCTAGGCAACGACCGGCCATGGCACACATTTGCTCGGCCATGGCTCAAATTTCTCGACAATGGGCAGCCATGGCACACATTTGCTCGGCCATGGCACTCATTTTCTAGGCAACGACCGTCCATGGCACACATTTGCTCGGCCATGGCTCAAATTTCTCGACAATGAGCAGCCATGGCACACATTTGCTTGGCCATGGCTCAAATTTCTCGGCAATGTGCAGCCATGGCACACATTTGCTCGGCCATGGCACTCATTTTCTACGCAACGACCGGCCATGGCACACATTTGCTCGGCCATGGCTCAAATTTCTCGACAATGGGCAGCCATGGCACACATTTGCTTGGCCATGGCTGCAAATTTCTCGGCAATGGGCAGCCTTGGCACACATTTGCTCGGCCATGGCACTCATTTTCTACGCAACGACCGGCCATGGCACACATTTGCTCGGCCATGGCTCAAATTTCTCGACAATGGGCAGCGATGGCACACATTTTCTAGGCAATGGCTCAAATTTCTCGGCAATGTGCAGCCATGGCACACATTTGCTCGGCCATTGCTTAAATTTCTCGACAATGGGCAGCCATGGCACACATTTGCTCGGCAATGGGCAGCTTTGGGACACATTTGCTCGGCCATGGCACTCATTTTCTCGGCAATGGGCAGCCATGGCACACATTTGCTCGGCCATGGCTCAAATTTCTCGGCAATGGGCAGCCTTGGCACACATTTGCTCGGCCATGGCACTCATTTTCTAGGCAACGACCGGCTATGGCACACATTTGCTCGGCCATGGCTCAAATTTCTCGACAATGGGCAGCCATGGCACACATTTGCTCGGCCATGGCTCAAATTTCTCGGCAATGGGCAGCCATGGCACACATTTGCTCGGCCATGGCACTCATTTTCTAGGCAACGACTGGCCATGGAACACATTTGCTCGGCCATGGCTCAAATTTCTCGACAATGGGCAGCCATGGCACACATTTGCTTGGCCATGGCTCAAATTTCTCGGCAATGTGCAGCCATGGCACACATTTGCTCGGCCATGGCACTCATTTTCTAGACAACGACCGGCCATGGCACACATTTGCTCGGCCATGGCTCAAATTTCTCGAAAATGGGCAGCCATGGCACACATTTGCTCGGCCATGGCACAAATTTCTCGAAAATGGGCAGCCTTGGGACACATTTGCTCGGCCATGGCCCAAATTTGCCCGGCCATGGCTCAAATTTCTCGACAATGGGCAGCCATGGCACACATTTGCTCGGCCATGGCTCAAATTTCTCGGCAATGGGCAGTCTTGGCACACATTTGCTCGGCAATGGCACTCATTTTCTAGGCAACGACCAGCCATGGCACACATTTGCTCGGCCATGGCACTCATTTTCTAGGCAACGACCGGCCATGGCACACATTTGCTCGGCCATGGCTCAAATTTCTCGACAATGGGCAGCCATGGCACACATTTGCTTGGCCATGGCTCAAATTTCTCGGCAATGTGCAGCCATGGCACACATTTGCTCGGCCATGGCACTCATTTTCTACGCAACGACCGGCCATGGCACACATTTGCTCGGCCATGGCTCAAATTTCTCGGGAATGGGCAGCCATGGCACACATTTGCTCGGCCATGGCCCAAATTTCTCAACAATGGGCAGCCTTGGGACACATTTGCTCGGCCATGGCTCAAATTTCTCGGCACTGGGCAGCCATGGCACACATTTGCTCGGCCATGGCCCAAATTTCTCGGCAATGGGCAGCCTTGGGACACATTTGCTCGGCCATGGCACTCCTTTTCTCGGCAATGGGCAGCGATGGCACACATTTGCTCGGCCATGGCCCAAATTTCTCGGCAATGGGCAGCCTTGGGTCACATTTGCTCGGCCATGGCACTCATTTTCTAGACAACGACCGGCCATGGCACACATTTGCTCGGCCATGGCTCAAATTTCTCGAAAATGGGCAGCCATGGCACACATTTGCTCGGCCATGGCCCAAATTTCTCGGCAATGGGCAGCCTTGGGACACATTTGCTCGGCCATGGCCCAAATTTGCCCGGCCATGGCTCAAATTTCTCGACAATGGGCAGCCATGGCACACATTTGCTCGGGCCGTGGCTCAAATTTCTCGGCAATGGGCAGTCTTGGCACACATTTGCTCGGCAATGGCACTCATTTTCTAGGCAACGACCTGCAATGGCGCACATTTGCTCGGCCATGGCTCAAATTTCTCGACAATGGGCAGCCATGGCACACATTTGCTCGGCAATGGGCAGCCTTGGGACACATTTGCTCGGCCATGGCACTCATTTTCTTGGCAATGGGCAGCCATGGCACACATTTGCTCGGCCATGGCTCAAATTTCTCGGCAATGGGCAGCCTTGGCACACATTTGCTCGGCCATGGCACTCATTTTCTAGGCAACGACCGGCTATGGCACACATTTGCTCGGCCATGGCTCAAATTTCTCGACAATGGGCAGCCATGGCACACATTTGCTTGGCCATGGCTCAAATTTCTCGGCAATGTGCAGCCATGGCACACATTTGCTCGGCCATGGCCCAAATTTCTCGGCAATGGGCAGCATTGGGACACATTTGCTCGGCCATGGCTCAAATTACTCGACAATGGGCAGCCATGGCACACATTTGCTCGGCCATGGCCCAAATTTCTCGGCAATGGGCAGCCTTGGGACACATTTGCTCGGCCATGGAACTCATTTTCTCGGCAATGGGCAGCGATGGCACACATTTGCTCGGCCATGGCTCTAATTTCTCGACAATGGGCAGCCATGGCACACATTTGCTCAGCCATGGCCCAAATTTCTCGGCAATGGGCAGCCTTGGCACACATTTACTCGGCCATGGCTCAAATTTCTCGAAAATGGGCAGCCATGGCACAGATTTGCTCGGCCATGGCTCAAATTACTCGACAATGGGCAGCCATGGCACACATTTGCTCGGCCATGGCTCAAATTTCTCGGCAATGGGCAGCCTTGGCACACATTTGTTCGGCAATGGCACTCATTTTCGAGGCAATGACCGGCCATGGCGCACATTTGCTCGGCCATGGCTCGAATTTGTCGACAATGGGCAGCCATGGCACACATTTGCTCGGCCATGGCTCAAATTTCTCGACAATGGGCAGCCATGGCACACATTTGCTCGGCCATGGCTCAAATTTCTCGGCAATGGGCAGTCTTGGCACACATTTGGTCGGCAATGGCACTCATTTTCTAGGCAACGACCGGCCATGGCACACATTTGCTCGGCCATGGCTAAAATTTCTCGACAATGGGCAGCCATGGCACACATTTGCTCGGCCATGGCACTCATTTTCTAGGCAACGACCGTCCATGGCACACATTTGCTCGGCCATGGCTCAAATTTCTCGACAATGGGCAGCCATGGCACACATTTGCTTGGCCATGGCTCAAATTTCTCGGCAATGTGCAGCCATGGCACACATTTGCTCGGCCATGGCACTCATTTTCTACGCAACGACCGGCCATGGCACACATTTGCTCGGCCATGGCTCAAATTTCTCGACAATGGGCAGCCATGGCACACATTTGCTTGGCCATGGCTGCAAATTTCTCGGCAATGGGCAGCCTTGGCACACATTTGCTCGGCCATGGCACTCATTTTCTACGCAACGACCGGCCATGGCACACATTTGCTCGGCCATGGCTCAAATTTCTCGACAATGGGCAGCGATGGCACACATTTTCTAGGCAATGGCTCAAATTTCTCGGCAATGTGCAGCCATGGCACACATTTGCTCGGCCATTGCTTAAATTTCTCGACAATGGGCAGCCATGGCACACATTTTCTAGGCAATGGCACTCATTTTCTAGGCAACGACCGGCCATGGCGCACATTTGCTCAGCCATGGCTCAAATTTCTCGACAATGGGCAGCGGGCAGCCATGGCACACATTTGCTCGGCCATGGCTCAAATTTCTCGGCAATGGATAGCCTTGGCACACATTTGCCCATCCATGGCTAAATTTATCGACAATGGGCAGCCATGCACACATTTCCTCGGCCATGGCTCAAATTTCTAGGCAATGGGCAGCAATGGCACTCATTTTCTTAAGAATGGCCTTGCACCACCATCCATAGAATCGACAATTGGGCAGCATTGGCACACATTTTCCCAGCAATTCAGCAGCCATGGCATGTTGATGGCATACATTTCCTCAGTAATGGGCATGTCGATGGCACACATTTACCCAGCAATGGGGCAGCCATGGGCATGTCGATGGCACACATTTCCTCAACAATGTGGCAGCCGTGGCACATATTTTCCCAGCGATGGGCAGCCATGACATGTGGATGGCACACATTTGCTCATTAATGGGGCAGCATTGGCAAAGTCGTTGGCACACATTTGCCCAGCAATGGGCATCCATGGCATGTCGATGGCACACATTTTATAAGCAATTCGGCCGCCATGGCACCCATTTGCCCAGCAATGGGGCAGGCATCGCATGTCCATGGCACATATTTTCTCACCAATGGGGCAGCCTTGGCCCCCATTTTCCCAGCAATGGGCAGCCATGGAATGTCGATGGCAATGGGCAGACATGGAATGTCGATGGCACACATTTTCCCAACAATGGGGCAGCCATGGCACACATTTGCCAAGCAATGGGGATGCATAGTCAAGTCGTTGGCACACAAATTTCTCGGCAATGGGCAGCCATGGAAAGTCGATGGCACAATTTGCCTAGCAAAGCAATGGGCA
>BRYF01000030.1:2042500-2135000 GCA_030159135.1 Actinidia polygama | reverse complement strand
GCACAATTGCTAGACTATGGCAGCGCATCCCACTTGGCCAACATGTTGTGCAATGGCCAATAACGATGCAAAGACATCGTCAGGCAATAGTAGAATACAAGCACAACCAAGCTAAGCATCAAGGAATGTCGCACGAGCCCATGACATCACCACCCCCTACTGGTTGCATAGGCAGACGATGGGTAAGCGTTAGCATGCCCAAAGTCGTTCCACACAATTTTCTAGCATGGCGAGGACATCGGCAACGTTTGAGAAGCCCATTTGCACGCTTGAACATGCCAGCAAGCACAATTGATAGACTATGGCAGCGCATCCCACTTGGCCAACATGTTGTGCAAATGGGCAGCCTTGGGTCACATTTGCTCGGCCATGGCACTCATTTTCTAGACAACAACCGGCCATGGCACACATTTTCTCGGCCATGGCTCAAATTTCTCGACAATGGGCAGCCATGGCTCACATTTGCTCGGCCATGGCTCAAATTTCTCGGCAATGGGCAGCCATGGCACACAATTGCTCGGCCATGGCTCAAATTACTCGGCAATGGGCAGCCTTGGCACACATTTGCTCGGCCATGGCACTCATTTTCTCGGCAATGGGCAGCCATGGCACACATTTGCTCGGCCATGGCTCAAATTTCTCGGCAATGGGCAGCCATGGCACACATTTGCTCGGCCATGGCTCAAATTTCTCGGCAATGGGCAGCCTTGGCACACATTTGCTCGGCCATGGCACTCATTTTCTAGGCAACGACCGGCCATGGCACACATTTGCTCGGCCATGGCTCAAATTTCTCGACAATGGGCAGCCATAGCACACATTTCCTCGGCCATGGCTCAAATTTCTCGACAATGGGCAGCCTTGGCACACATTTGCTCCGCCATGGCACTAATTTTCTAGGCAACGACCGGCCATGGCACACATTTGCTCGGCCATGGCTCAAATTTCTCGACAATGGGCAGCCATTGCACACATTTGCTCGGCCATGGCTCAAATTTCTCGGCAATGGGCAGCCTTGGCACACATTTGCTCGGCCATGGCACTCATTTTCTAGGCAACGACCGGCCATGGCACACATTTGCTCGGCCATGGCTCAAATTTCTCGGCAATGGGCAGCCTTGGCACACATTTGCTCGGCCATGGCACTCATTTTCTAGGCAACGACCGGCCATGGCACACATTTGCTCGGCCATGGCTCAAATTTCTCGACAATGGGCAGCCATGGCACACATTTCCTCGGCCATGGCTCAAATTTCTCGACAATGGGCAGCCTTGGCACACATTTTCTCGGCCATGGCACTAATTTTCTAGGCAACGACCGGCCATGGCACACATTTGCTCGGCCATGGCTCAAATTTCTCGACAATGGGCAGCCATGGCACACATTTGCTCGGCCATGGCTCAAATTTCTCGGCAATGGGCAGCCATGGCACACATTTGCTCGGCCATGGCTAAAATTTCTCGGCAATGGGCAGCCTAGGCACACATTTGCTCGGCCATGGCACTCATTTTCTCGGCAATGGGCAGCCTTGGCACACATTCGCTCGGCCATGGCACTCATTTTCTAGGCAACGACCGGCCATGGCACACATTTGCTCGGCCATGGCTCAAATTTCTCGACAATGGGTAGCCATGGCACACATTTCCTCGTCCATGGCTCAAATTTCTCGGCAATGGGCAGCCTTGGCACACATTTACTCGGCCATGGCTCAAATTTCTCGGCAATGGGCAGCCTTGGCACACATTTACTCGGCCATGGCACTCATTTTCTAGGCAACGACCGGCCATGGCACACATTTGCTCGGCCATGGCTCAAATTTCTTGACAATGGGCAGCCTTGGCAAACATTTGCTCCGCCATGGCACTCATTTTCTAGGCAACGACCGGCCATGGCACACATTTGCTCGGCCATGGCTCAAATTTCTCGACAATGGGCAGCCATGGCACACATTTGCTCGGCCATGGCTCAAATTTCTCAACAATGGGCAGCCATGGCACACATTTGCCCGACCATGGCTCAAATTTCTCGGCAATGGGCAGCCTTAGCACACATTTGCTCGGCCATGGCACTCATTTTCTCGGCAATGGGCAGCCATGGCACACATTTTCTAGGCAATGGCTCAAATTTCTCGGCAATGGGCAGCCTTGGCACACATTTGCTCGGCCATGGCACTCATTTTCTCGGCAATGGGCAGCCATGGCTCACATTTGCTCGGCCATGGCTCAAATTTCTCGGCAATGGGCAGCCATGGCACACAATTGCTCGGCCATGGCTCAAATTACTCGGCAATGGGCAGCCTTGGCACACATTTGCTGGGCCATGGCACTCATTTTCTCGGCAATGGGCAGCCATGGCACACATTTGCTCGGCCATGGCTCAAATTTCTCGGCAATGGGCAGCCATGGCACACATTTGCTCGGCCATGGCTCGAATTTCTCGGCAATGGGCAGCCTTGGCACACATTTGCTCGGCCATGGCACTCATTTTCTAGGCAACGACCGGCCATGGCATACATTTGCTCGGCCATGGCTCAAATTTCTCGACAATGGTCAGCCATGGCACACATTTCCTCGGCCATGGCTCGAATTTCTTGACAATGGGCAGCCTTGGCACACATTTGCTCCGCCATGGCACTCATTTTCTAGGCAACGACCGGCCATGGCACACATTTGCTCGGCCATGGCTCAAATTTCTCGACAATGGGCAGCCATGGCACACATTTGCTCGGCCATGGCTCAAATTTCTCGGCAATGGGCAGCCTTGGCACACATTTGCTCGGCCATGGCACTCATTTTCTAGGCAACGACCGGCCATTGCACACATTTGCTCGGCCATGGCTCAAATTTCTCGACAATGGGCAGCCTTGGCACACATTTGCTCGGCCATGGCACTCATTTTCTAGGCAACGACCTGCCATGGCACACAGTTGCTCGGCCATGGCTCAAATTTCTCGACAATGGGCAGCCATGGCACACATTTGCTCGGCCATGGCTCAAATTTCTCGGCAATGGGCAGCCATGGCACACATTTGCTCGGCCATGGCTAAAATTTCTCGGCAATGGGCAGCCATGGCACTCATTTTCTCGGCAATGGGCAGCCATGGCACACATTTGCTCGGCCATGGCTCAAATTTCTCGACAATGGGCAGCCATGGCACACATTTGCTCGGCCATGGCTCAAATTTCTCGGCAATGGGCAGCCTTGGCACACATTTACTCGGCCATGGCACTCATTTTCTAGGCAACGACCGGCCATGGCACACATTTGCTCGGCCATGGCTCAAATTTCTTGACAATGGGCAGCCTTGGCAAACATTTGCTCCGCCATGGCACTCATTTTCTAGGCAACGACCGGCCATGGCACACATTTGCTCGGCCATGGCTCAAATTTCTCGACAATGGGCAGCCATGGCTCACATTTGCTCGGCCATGGCTCAAATTTCTCGGCAATGGGCAGCAATGGCACACAATTGCTCGGCCATGGCTCAAATTACTCGGCAATGGGCAGCCTTGGCACACATTTGCTGGGCCATGGCACTCATTTTCTCGGCAATGGGCAGCCATGGCACACATTTGCTCGGCCATGGCTCAAATTTCTCGGCAATGGGCAGCCATGGCACACATTTGCTCGGCCATGGCACTAATTTCTCGGCAATGGGCAGCCTTGGCACACATTTGCTCGGCCATGGCACTCATTTTCTAGGCAACGACCGGCCATGGCACACATTTGCTCGGCCATGGCTCAAATTTCTCGACAATGGTCAGCCATGGCACACATTTCCTCGGCCATGGCTCGAATTTCTCGACAATGGGCAGCCTTGGCACACATTTGCTCCGCCATGGCACTCATTTTCTAGGCAACGACCGGCCATGGCACACATTTGCTCGGCCATGGCTCAAATTTCTCGACAATGGGCAGCCATGGCACACATTTGCTCGGCCATGGCTCAAATTTCTCGGCAATGGGCAGCCTTGGCACACATTTGCTCGGCCATGGCACTCATTTTCTAGGCAACGACCGGCCATTGCACACATTTGCTCGGCCATGGCTCAAATTTCTCGATAATGGGCAGCCTTGGCACACATTTGCTCGGCCATGGCACTCATTTTCTAGGCAACGACCAGCCATGGCACACAGTTGCTCGGCCATGGCTCAAATTTCTCGACAATGGGCAGCCATGGCACACATTTGCTCGGCCATGGCTCAAATTTCTCGGCAATGGGCAGCCATGGCACACATTTGCTCGGCCATGGCTAAAATTTTTCTCGGCAATGGGCAGCCTTGGCACACATTTGCTCGGCCATGGCACTCATTTTCTCGGCAATGGGCAGCCATGGCACACATTTGCTCGGCCATGGCTCAAATTTCTCGGCAATGGGCAGCCTTGGCACAATTTTTTGCTCGGCCATGGCACTCATTTTCTAGGCAACGACCGGCCATGGCACACATTTGCTCGGCCATGGCTCAAATTTCTCGACAATGGGCAGCCATGGCACACATTTCCTCGGCCATGGCTCAAATTTCTCGGCAATGGGCAGCCTTGGCACACATTTAGTCGGCCATGGCACTCATTTTCTAGGCAACGACCGGCCATGGCACACATTTGCTCGGCCATGGCTCAAATTTCTTGACAATGGGCAGCCTTGGCAAACATTTGCTCCGCCATGGCACTCATTTTCTAGGCAACGACCGGCCATGGCACACATTTGCTCGGCCATGGCTCAAATTTCTCGACAATGGGCAGCCATGGCACACATTTGCTCGGCCATGGCTCAAATTTTTCGGTAATGGGCAGCCTTGGCACACATTTGCTCGGCCATGGCACTCATTTTCTAGGCAACGACCGGCCATTGCACACATTTGCTCGGCCATGGCTCAAATTTCTCGACAATGGGCAGCCTTGGCACACATTTGCTCGGCCATGGCACTCATTTTCTAGGCAACGACCAGCCATGGCACACAGTTGCTCGGCAATGGCTCAAATTTCTCGACAATGGGCAGCCATGGCACACATTTGCTCGGCCATGGCTCAAATTTCTCGGCAATGGGCAGCCATGGCACACATTTGCTCGGCCATGGCTAAAATGTCTCGGCAATGGGCAGCCATGGCACTCATTTTCTCGGCAATGGGCAGCCATGGCACACATTTGCTCGGCCATGGCTCAAATTTCTCGGCAATGGGCAGCCTTGGCACACATTCGCTCGGCCATGGCACTCATTTTCTAGGCAACGACCGGCCATGGCACACATTTGCTCGGCCATGGCTCAAATTTCTCGGCAATGGGCAGCCTTGGCACACATTTGCTCGGCGATGGCTCAAATTTCTCAGCCCTGGGCAGCCTTGGCACTCATTTGCTCGGCCATGGCTCAAATTTCTCGACAATGGGCAGCCACGGCACACATTTGCCCGGCGATGGCTCAAATTTCTCGGCAGTGGGCAGCCTTGGCACACATTTGCTCGGCCATGGCATTCATTTTCTCGGCAATGGGCAGCCATGGCACACATTTGCTCGGCCATGGCTCAAATTTCTCGGCAATGGGCAGCCATGGCACACATTTGCTCGGCCATGGCTCAAATTTCTCGGCAATGGGCAGCCTTGGCACACATTTGCTCGGCCATGGCACTCATTTTCTAGGCAACGACCGGCCATGGCACACATTTGCTCGGCCATGGCTCAAATTTCTCGACAATGGTCAGCCATGGCACACATTTCCTCGGCCATGGCTCGAATTTCTCGACAATGGGCAGCCTTGACACACATTTGCTCCGCCATGGCACTCATTTTCTAGGCAACGACCGGCCATGGCAAACATTTGCTCGGCCATGGCTCAAATTTCTCGGCAATGGGCAGCCATGGCACACATTTGCTCGGCCATGGCTAAAATTTTTCTCGGCAATGGGCAGCCTTGGCACACATTTGCTCGGCCATGGCACTCATTTTCTCGGCAATGGGCAGCCATGGCACACATTTGCTCGGCCATGGCTCAAATTTCTCGGCAATGGGCAGCCTTGGCACAATTTTTTGCTCGGCCATGGCACTCATTTTCTAGGCAACGACCGGCCATGGCACACATTTGCTCGGCCATGGCTCAAATTTCTCGGCAATGGGTAGCCATGGCACACATTTGCTCGGCCATGGCTCAAATTTCTCGGCAATGGGCAGCCATGGCACACATTTGCTCGGCCATGGCTCAAATTTCTCGGCAATGGGCAGCCTTGGCACACATTTGCTCGGCCATGGCACTCATTTTCTAGGCAACGACCGGCCATGGCACACATTTGCTCGGCCATGGCTCAAATTTCTCGACAATGGTCAGCCATGGCACACATTTCCTCGGCCATGGCTCGAATATCTCGACAATGGGCAGCCTTGACACACATTTGCTCCGCCATGGCACTCATTTTCTAGGCAACGACCGGCCATGGCACACATTTGCTCGGCCATGGCTCAAATTTCTCGACAATGGGCAGCCTTGGCACACATTTGCTCGGCCATGGCACTCATTTTCTAGGCAACGACCAGCCATGGCACACAGTTGCTCGGCCATGGCTCAAATTTCTCGACAATGGGCAGCCATGGCACACATTTGCTCGGCCATGGCTCAAATTTCTCGGCAATGGGCAGCCATGGCACACATTTGCTCGGCCATGGCTAAAATTTCTCGGCAATGGGCAGCCTTGGCACACATTTGCTCGGCCATGGCACTCATTTTCTCGGCAATGGGCAGCCATGGCACACATTTGCTCGGCCATGGATCAAATTTCTCGGCAATGGGCAGCCTTGGCACACATTCGCTCGGCCATGGCACTCATTTTCTAGGCAACGACCGGCCATGGCACACATTTGCTCGGCCATGGCTCAAATTTCTCGACAATGGGCAGCCATGGCACACATTTCCTCGGCCATGGCTCAAATTTCTCGGCAATGGGCAGCCTTGGCACACATTTGCTCGGCCATGGCACTCATTTTCTCGGCAATGGGCAGCCATGGCACACATTTGCTCGGCCATGGCTCAAATTTCTCGGCAATGGGCAGCCTTGGCACACATTCGCTCGGCCATGGCACTCATTTTCTAGGCAACGACCGGCCATGGCACACATTTGCTCGGCCATGGCTCAAATTTCTCGACAATGGGCAGCCATGGCACACATTTCCTTGGCCATGGCTCAAATTTCTCGGCAATGGGCAGCCTTGGCACACATTTACTCGGCCATGGCACTCATTTTCTAGGCAACGACCGGCCATGGCACACATTTGCTCGGCCATGGCTCAAATTTCTTGACAATGGGCAGCCTTGGCAAACATTTGCTCCGCCATGGCACTCATTTTCTAGGCAACGACCGGCCATGGCACACATTTGCTCGGCCATGGCTCAAATTTCTCGACAATGGGCAGCCATGGCACACATTTGCTCGGCCATGGCTCAAATTTCTCAACAATGGGCAGCCATGGCACACATTTGCCCGACCATGGCTCAAATTTCTCGGCAATGGGCAGCCTTAGCACACATTTGCTCGGCCATGGCACTCATTTTCTCGGCAATGGGCAGCCATGGCACACATTTTCTAGGCAATGGCTCAAATTTCTCGGCAATGGGCAGCCTTGGCACACATTTGCTCGGCCATGGCACTCATTTTCTCGGCAATGGGCAGCCATGGCTCACATTTGCTCGGCCATGGCTCAAATTTCTCGGCAATGGGCAGCCATGGCACACAATTGCTCGGCCATGGCTCAAATTACTCGGCAATGGGCAGCCTTGGCACACATTTGCTGGGCCATGGCACTCATTTTCTCGGCAATGGGCAGCCATGGCACACATTTGCTCGGCCATGGCTCAAATTTCTCGGCAATGGGCAGCCATGGCACACATTTGCTCGGCCATGGCTCAAATTTCTCGGCAATGGGCAGCCTTGGCACACATTTGCTCGGCCATGGCACTCATTTTCTAGGCAACGACCGGCCATGGCACACATTTGCTCGGCCATGGCTCAAATTTCTCGACAATGGTCAGCCATGGCACACATTTCCTCGGCCATGGCTCGAATTTCTCGACAATGGGCAGCCTTGACACACATTTGCTCCGCCATGGCACTCATTTTCTAGGCAACGACCGGCCAAGGCACACATTTGCTCGGCCATGGCTCAAATTTCTCGACAATGGGCAGCCTTGGCACACATTTGCTCGGCCATGGCACTCATTTTCTAGGCAACGACCAGCCATGGCACACAGTTGCTCGGCCATGGCTCAAATTTCTCGACAATGGGCAGCCATGGCACACATTTGCTCGGCCATGGCTCAAATTTCTCGGCAATGGGCAGCCATGGCACACATTTGCTCGGCCATGGCTAAAATTTCTCGGCAATGGGCAGCCTTGGCACACATTTGCTCGGCCATGGCACTCATTTTCTCGGCAATGGGCAGCCATGGCACACATTTGCTCGGCCATGGCTCAAATTTCTCGGCAATGGGCAGCCTTGGCACACATTCGCTCGGCCATGGCACTCATTTTCTAGGCAACGACCGGCCATGGCACACATTTGCTCGGCCATGGCTCAAATTTCTCGACAATGGGCAGCCATGGCACACATTTGCTCGGCCATGGCTAAAATTTCTCGGCAATGGGCAGCCTTGGCACACATTTGCTCGGCCATGGCACTCATTTTCTCGGCAATGGGCAGCCATGGCACACATTTGCTCGGCCATGGCTCAAATTTCTCGGCAATGGGCAGCCTTGGCACACATTCGCTCGGCCATGGCACTCATTTTCTAGGCAACGACCGGCCATGGCACACATTTGCTCGGCCATGGCTCAAATTTCTCGACAATGGGCAGCCATGGCACACATTTCCTCGGCCATGGCTCAAATTTCTCGGCAATGGGCAGCCTTGGCACACATTTACTCGGCCATGGCACTCATTTTCTAGGCAACGACCGGCCATGGCACACATTTGCTCGGCCATGGCTCAAATTTCTTGACAATGGGCAGCCTTGGCAAACATTTGCTCCGCCATGGCACTCATTTTCTAGGCAACGACCGGCCATGGCACACATTTGCTCGGCCATGGCTCAAATTTCTCGACAATGGGCAGCCATGGCACACATTTGCTCGGCCATGGCTCAAATTTCTCAACAATGGGCAGCCATGGCACACATTTGCCCGACCATGGCTCAAATTTCTCGGCAATGGGCAGCCTTAGCACACATTTGCTCGGCCATGGCACTCATTTTCTCGGCAATGGGCAGCCATGGCACACATTTTCTAGGCAATGGCTCAAATTTCTCGGCAATGGGCAGCCTTGGCACACATTTGCTCGGCCATGGCACTCATTTTCTCGGCAATGGGCAGCCATGGCTCACATTTGCTCGGCCATGGCTCAAATTTCTCGGCAATGGGCAGCCATGGCACACAATTGCTCGGCCATGGCTCAAATTACTCGGCAATGGGCAGCCTTGGCACACATTTGCTGGGCCATGGCACTCATTTTCTCGGCAATGGGCAGCCATGGCACACATTTGCTCGGCCATGGCTCAAATTTCTCGGCAATGGGCAGCCATGGCACACATTTGCTCGGCCATGGCTCGAATTTCTCGGCAATGGGCAGCCTTGGCACACATTTGCTCGGCCATGGCACTCATTTTCTAGGCAACGACCGGCCATGGCATACATTTGCTCGGCCATGGCTCAAATTTCTCGACAATGGGCAGCCATGGCACACATTTGCTCGGCCATGGCTCAAATTTCTCGGCAATGTGCAGCCATGGCACACATTTGCTCGGCCATGGCTCAAATTTCTCGGCAATGGGCAGCCTTGGCACACATTTGCTCGGCCATGGCACTCATTTTCTAGGCAACGACCGGCCATGGCACACATTTGCTCGGCCATGGCTCAAATTTCTCGACAATGGTCAGCCATGGCACACATTTCCTCGGCCATGGCTCGAATTTCTCGACAATGGGCAGCCTTGACACACATTTGCTCCGCCATGGCACTCATTTTCTAGGCAACGACCGGCCATGGCACACATTTGCTCGGCCATGGCTCAAATTTCTCGACAATGGGCAGCCTTGGCACACATTTGCTCGGCCATGGCACTCATTTTCTAGGCAACGACCAGCCATGGCACACAGTTGCTCGGCCATGGCTCAAATTTCTCGACAATGGGCAGCCATGGCACACATTTGCTCGGCCATGGCTCAAATTTCTCGGCAATGGGCAGCCATGGCACACATTTGCTCGGCCATGGCTAAAATTTCTCGGCAATGGGCAGCCTTGGCACACATTTGCTCGGCCATGGCACTCATTTTCTCGGCAATGGGCAGCCATGGCACACATTTGCTCGGCCATGGCTCAAATTTCTCGGCAATGGGCAGCCTTGGCACACATTCGCTCGGCCATGGCACTCATTTTCTAGGCAACGACCGGCCATGGCACACATTTGCTCGGCCATGGCTCAAATTTCTCGACAATGGGCAGCCATGGCACACATTTCCTCGGCCATGGCTCAAATTTCTCGGCAATGGGCAGCCTTGGCACACATTTAGTCGGCCATGGCACTCATTTTCTAGGCAACGACCGGCCATGGCACACATTTGCTCGGCCATGGCTCAAATTTCTTGACAATGGGCAGCCTTGGCAAACATTTGCTCCGCCATGGCACTCATTTTCTAGGCAACGACCGGCCATGGCACACATTTGCTCGGCCATGGCTCAAATTTCTCGACAATGGGCAGCCATGGCACACATTTGCTCGGCCATGGCTCAAATTTCTCAACAATGGGCAGCCATGGCACACATTTGCCCGACCATGGCTCAAATTTCTCGGCAATGGGCAGCCTTAGCACACATTTGCTCGGCCATGGCACTCATTTTCTCGGCAATGGGCAGCCATGGCACACATTTTCTAGGCAATGGCTCAAATTTCTCGGCAATGGGCAGCCTTGGCACACATTTGCTCGGCCATGGCACTCATTTTCTCGGCAATGGGCAGCCATGGCTCACATTTGCTCGGCCATGGCTCAAATTTCTCGGCAATGGGCAGCCATGGCACACAATTGCTCGGCCATGGCTCAAATTACTCGGCAATGGGCAGCCTTGGCACACATTTGCTGGGCCATGGCACTCATTTTCTCGGCAATGGGCAGCCATGGCACACATTTGCTCGGCCATGGCTCAAATTTCTCGGCAATGGGCAGCCATGGCACACATTTGCTCGGCCATGGCTCAAATTTCTCGGCAATGGGCAGCCTTGGCACACATTTGCTCGGCCATGGCACTCATTTTCTAGGCAACGACCGGCCATGGCACACATTTGCTCGGCCATGGCTCAAATTTCTCGACAATGGTCAGCCATGGCACACATTTCCTCGGCCATGGCTCGAATTTCTCGACAATGGGCAGCCTTGACACACATTTGCTCCGCCATGGCACTCATTTTCTAGGCAACGACCGGCCATGGCACACATTTGCTCGGCCATGGCTCAAATTTCTCGACAATGGGCAGCCTTGGCACACATTTGCTCGGCCATGGCACTCATTTTCTAGGCAACGACCAGCCATGGCACACAGTTGCTCGGCCATGGCTCAAATTTCTCGACAATGGGCAGCCATGGCACACATTTGCTCGGCCATGGCTCAAATTTCTCGGCAATGGGCAGCCATGGCACACATTTGCTCGGCCATGGCTAAAATTTCTCGGCAATGGGCAGCCTTGGCACACATTTGCTCGGCCATGGCACTCATTTTCTCGGCAATGGGCAGCCATGGCACACATTTGCTCGGCCATGGCTCAAATTTCTCGGCAATGGGCAGCCTTGGCACACATTCGCTCGGCCATGGCACTCATTTTCTAGGCAACGACCGGCCATGGCACACATTTGCTCGGCCATGGCTCAAATTTCTCGACAATGGGCAGCCATGGCACACATTTGCTCGGCCATGGCTAAAATTTCTCGGCAATGGGCAGCCTTGGCACACATTTGCTCGGCCATGGCACTCATTTTCTCGGCAATGGGCAGCCATGGCACACATTTGCTCGGCCATGGCTCAAATTTCTCGGCAATGGGCAGCCTTGGCACACATTCGCTCGGCCATGGCACTCATTTTCTAGGCAACGACCGGCCATGGCACACATTTGCTCGGCCATGGCTCAAATTTCTCGACAATGGGCAGCCATGGCACACATTTCCTCGGCCATGGCTCAAATTTCTCGGCAATGGGCAGCCTTGGCACACATTTACTCGGCCATGGCACTCATTTTCTAGGCAACGACCGGCCATGGCACACATTTGCTCGGCCATGGCTCAAATTTCTTGACAATGGGCAGCCTTGGCAAACATTTGCTCCGCCATGGCACTCATTTTCTAGGCAACGACCGGCCATGGCACACATTTGCTCGGCCATGGCTCAAATTTCTCGACAATGGGCAGCCATGGCACACATTTGCTCGGCCATGGCTCAAATTTCTCAACAATGGGCAGCCATGGCACACATTTGCCCGACCATGGCTCAAATTTCTCGGCAATGGGCAGCCTTAGCACACATTTGCTCGGCCATGGCACTCATTTTCTCGGCAATGGGCAGCCATGGCACACATTTTCTAGGCAATGGCTCAAATTTCTCGGCAATGGGCAGCCTTGGCACACATTTGCTCGGCCATGGCACTCATTTTCTCGGCAATGGGCAGCCATGGCTCACATTTGCTCGGCCATGGCTCAAATTTCTCGGCAATGGGCAGCCATGGCACACAATTGCTCGGCCATGGCTCAAATTACTCGGCAATGGGCAGCCTTGGCACACATTTACTCGGCCATGGCACTCATTTTCTAGGCAACGACCGGCCATGGCACACATTTGCTCGGCCATGGCTCAAATTTCTTGACAATGGGCAGCCTTGGCAAACATTTGCTCCGCCATGGCACTCATTTTCTAGGCAACGACCGGCCATGGCACACATTTGCTCGGCCATGGCTCAAATTTCTCGACAATGGGCAGCCATGGCACACATTTGCTCGGCCATGGCTCAAATTTCTCAACAATGGGCAGCCATGGCACACATTTGCCCGACCATGGCTCAAATTTCTCGGCAATGGGCAGCCTTAGCACACATTTGCTCGGCCATGGCACTCATTTTCTCGGCAATGGGCAGCCATGGCACACATTTTCTAGGCAATGGCTCAAATTTCTCGGCAATGGGCAGCCTTGGCACACATTTGCTCGGCCATGGCACTCATTTTCTCGGCAATGGGCAGCCATGGCTCACATTTGCTCGGCCATGGCTCAAATTTCTCGGCAATGGGCAGCCATGGCACACAATTGCTCGGCCATGGCTCAAATTACTCGGCAATGGGCAGCCTTGGCACACATTTGCTGGGCCATGGCACTCATTTTCTCGGCAATGGGCAGCCATGGCACACATTTGCTCGGCCATGGCTCAAATTTCTCGGCAATGGGCAGCCATGGCACACATTTGCTCGGCCATGGCTCAAATTTCTCGGCAATGGGCAGCCTTGGCACACATTTGCTCGGCCATGGCACTCATTTTCTAGGCAACGACCGGCCATGGCACACATTTGCTCGGCCATGGCTCAAATTTCTCGACAATGGTCAGCCATGGCACACATTTCCTCGGCCATGGCTCGAATTTCTCGACAATGGGCAGCCTTGACACACATTTGCTCCGCCATGGCACTCATTTTCTAGGCAACGACCGGCCATGGCACACATTTGCTCGGCCATGGCTCAAATTTCTCGACAATGGGCAGCCTTGGCACACATTTGCTCGGCCATGGCACTCATTTTCTAGGCAACGACCAGCCATGGCACACAGTTGCTCGGCCATGGCTCAAATTTCTCGACAATGGGCAGCCATGGCACACATTTGCTCGGCCATGGCTCAAATTTCTCGGCAATGGGCAGCCATGGCACACATTTGCTCGGCCATGGCTAAAATTTCTCGGCAATGGGCAGCCTTGGCACACATTTGCTCGGCCATGGCACTCATTTTCTCGGCAATGGGCAGCCATGGCACACATTTGCTCGGCCATGGCTCAAATTTCTCGGCAATGGGCAGCCTTGGCACACATTCGCTCGGCCATGGCACTCATTTTCTAGGCAACGACCGGCCATGGCACACATTTGCTCGGCCATGGCTCAAATTTCTCGACAATGGGCAGCCATGGCACACATTTGCTCGGCCATGGCTAAAATTTCTCGGCAATGGGCAGCCTTGGCACACATTTGCTCGGCCATGGCACTCATTTTCTCGGCAATGGGCAGCCATGGCACACATTTGCTCGGCCATGGCTCAAATTTCTCGGCAATGGGCAGCCTTGGCACACATTCGCTCGGCCATGGCACTCATTTTCTAGGCAACGACCGGCCATGGCACACATTTGCTCGGCCATGGCTCAAATTTCTCGACAATGGGCAGCCATGGCACACATTTCCTCGGCCATGGCTCAAATTTCTCGGCAATGGGCAGCCTTGGCACACATTTACTCGGCCATGGCACTCATTTTCTAGGCAACGACCGGCCATGGCACACATTTGCTCGGCCATGGCTCAAATTTCTCGACAATGGGCAGCCATGGCACACATTTGCTCGGCCATGGCTCAAATTTCTCCACAATGGGCAGCCATGGCACACATTTGCCCGACCATGGCTCAAATTTCTCGGCAATGGGCAGCCTTAGCACACATTTGCTCGGCCATGGCACTCATTTTCTCGGCAATGGGCAGCCATGGCACACATTTTCTAGGCAATGGCTCAAATTTCTCGGCAATGGGCAGCCTTGGCACACATTTGCTCGGCCATGGCACTCATTTTCTCGGCAATGGGCAGCCATGGCTCACATTTGCTCGGCCATGGCTCAAATTTCTCGGCAATGGGCAGCCATGGCACACAATTGCTCGGCCATGGCTCAAATTACTCGGCAATGGGCAGCCTTGGCACACATTTGCTGGGCCATGGCACTCATTTTCTCGGCAATGGGCAGCCATGGCACACATTTGCTCGGCCATGGCTCAAATTTCTCGGCAATGGGCAGCCATGGCACACATTTGCTCGGCCATGGCTCGAATTTCTCGGCAATGGGCAGCCTTGGCACACATTTGCTCGGCCATGGCACTCATTTTCTAGGCAACGACCGGCCATGGCATACATTTGCTCGGCCATGGCTCAAATTTCTCGACAATGGTCAGCCATGGCACACATTTCCTCGGCCATGGCTCGAATTTCTTGACAATGGGCAGCCTTGGCACACATTTGCTCGGCCATGGCATTCATTTTCTCGGCAATGGGCAGCCATGGCACACATTTGCTCGGCCATGGCTCAAATTTCTCGGCAATGGGCAGCCATGGCACACATTTGCTCGGCCATGGCTCAAATTTCTCGGCAATGGGCAGCCTTGGCACACATTTGCTCGGAAATGGCACTCATTTTCTAGGCAACGACCGGCCATGGCACACATTTGCTCGGCCATGGCTCAAATTTCTCGACAATGGTCAGCCATGGCACACATTTCCTCGGCCATGGCTCGAATTTCTCGACAATGGGCAGCCTTGACACACATTTGCTCCGCCATGGCACTCATTTTCTAGGCAACGACCGGCCATGGCACACATTTGCTCGGCCATGGCTCAAATTTCTCGACAATGGGCAGCCTTGGCACACATTTGCTCGGCCATGGCACTCATTTTCTAGGCAACGACCAGCCATGGCACACAGTTGCTCGGCCATGGCTCAAATTTCTCGACAATGGGCAGCCATGGCACACATTTGCTCGGCCATGGCTCAAATTTCTCGGCAATGGGCAGCCATGGCACACATTTGCTCGGCCATGGCTAAAATTTCTCGGCAATGGGCAGCCTTGGCACACATTTGCTCGGCCATGGCACTCATTTTCTCGGCAATAGGCAGCCATGGCACACATTTGCTCGGCCATGGCTCAAATTTCTCGGCAATGGGCAGCCTTGGCACACATTCGCTCGGCCATGGCACTCATTTTCTAGGCAACGACCGGCCATGGCACACATTTGCTCGGCCATGGCTCAAATCTCTCGACAATGGGCAGCCATGGCACACATTTCCTCGGCCATGGCTCAAATTTCTCGGCAATGGGCAGCCTTGGCACACATTTACTCGGCCATGGCTCAAATTTCTCGGCAATGGGAAGCCTTGGCACACATTTACTCGGCCATGGCACTCATTTTCTAGGCAACGACCGGCCATGGCACACATTTCTCGGCCGTGGCTCAAATTTCTTGACAATGGGCAGCCTTGGCAAACATTTGCTCGGCCATGGCACTCATTTTCTAGGCAACGACCGGCCATGGCACACATTTGCTCGGCCATGGCTCAAATTTCTCGACAATGGGAAGCCATGGCTCACATTTGCTCGGCCATGGCTCAAATTTCTCGGCAATGGGCAGCAATGGCACACATTTGCTCGGCCATGGCACTCATTTTCTCGGCAATGGGCAGCCATGGCACACATTTGCTCGGCCATGGCTGAAATTTCTCGGCAATGGGCAGCCATGGCACACATTTGCTCGGCCATGGCTCAAATTTCTCGGCAATGGGCAGCCTTGGCACACATTTGCACGGCCATGGCACTCATTTTCTAGGCAACGACCGGCCATGGCACACATTTGCTCGGCCATGGCTCAAATTTCTCGACAATGGTCAGCCATGGCACACATTTCCTCGGTCATGGCTCAAATTTCTCGGCAATGGGCAGCCTTGGCACACATTTACTCGGCCATGGCACTCATTTTCTAGGCAACGACCGGCCATGGCACACATTTGCTCGGCCATGGCTCAAATTTCTCGGCAATGGGACGCCATGGCACACATTTGCTCGGCCATGGCTCAAATTTCTCGGCAATGGGCAGCCTTGGCACACATTTGCTCGGCCATGGCACTCATTTTCTCGGCAATGGACAGCCATGGCACACATTTGCTCGGCCATGGCTCAAATTTCTCGGCAATGGGCAGCCATGGCACACAATTGCTCGGCCATGGCTCAAATTTCTCGGCAATGGGCAGCCTTGGCACACATTTACTCGGCCATGGCACTCATTTTCTAGGCAACGACCGGCCATGGCACACATTTGCTCGGCCATGGCTCAAATTTCTCGACAATGGGCAGCCTTGGCACACATTTGCTCGGCCATGGCACTCATTTTCTAGGCAACGACCTGCCATGGCACACAGTTGCTCGGCCATGGCTCAAATTTCTCGACAATGGGCAGCCATGGCACACATTTGCTCGGCCATGGCTCAAATTTCTCGGCAATGGGCAGCCATGGCACACATTTGCTCGGCCATGGCTAAAATTTCTCGGCAATGGGCAGCCATGGCACTCATTTTCTCGGCAATGGGCAGCCATGGCACACATTTGCTCGGCCATGGCTCAAATTTCTCGGCAATGGGCAGCCTTGGCACACATTCGCTCGGCCATGGCACTCATTTTCTAGGCAACGACCGGCCATGGCACACATTTGCTCGGCCATGGCTCAAATTTCTCGGCAATGGGCAGCCTTGGCACACATTTGCTCGGCCATGGCTCAAATTTCTCGGCAATGGGCAGCCTTGGCACACATTTACTCGGCCATGGCACTCATTTTCTAGGCAACGACCGGCCATGGCACACATTTGCTCGGCCATGGCTCAAATTTCTCGGCAATGGGACGCCATGGCACACATTTGCTCGGCCATGGCTCAAATTTCTCGGCAATGGGCAGCCTTGGCACACATTTGCTCGGCCATGGCACTCATTTTCTCGGCAATGGGCAGCCATGGCACACATTTGCTCGGCCATGGCTCAAATTTCTCGGCAATGGGCAGCCATGGCACACAATTGCTCGGCCATGGCTCAAATTTCTCGGCAATGGGCAGCCTTGGCACACATTTACTCGGCCATGGCACTCATTTTCTAGGCAACGACCGGCCATGGCACACATTTGCTCGGCCATGGCTCAAATTTCTCGACAATGGGCAGCCTTGGCACACATTTGCTCGGCCATGGCACTCATTTTCTAGGCAACGACCTGCCATGGCACACAGTTGCTCGGCCATGGCTCAAATTTCTCGACAATGGGCAGCCATGGCACACATTTGCTCGGCCATGGCTCAAATTTCTCGGCAATGGGCAGCCATGGCACACATTTGCTCGGCCATGGCTAAAATTTCTCGGCAATGGGCAGCCATGGCACTCATTTTCTCGGCAATGGGCAGCCATGGCACACATTTGCTCGGCCATGGCTCAAATTTCTCGGCAATGGGCAGCCTTGGCACACATTCGCTCGGCCATGGCACTCATTTTCTAGGCAACGACCGGCCATGGCACACATTTGCTCGGCCATGGCTCAAATTTCTCGGCAATGGGCAGCCTTGGCACACATTTGCTCGGCCATGGCTCAAATTTCTCGGCAATGGGCAGCCTTGGCACACATTTACTCGGCCATGGCACTCATTTTCTAGGCAACGACCGGCCATGGCACACATTTGCTCGGCCATGGCTCAAATTTCTTGACAATGGGCAGCCTTGGCAAACATTTGCTCGGCCATGGCACTCATTTTCTAGGCAACGACCGGCCATGGCACACATTTGCTCGGCCATGGCTCAAATTTCTCGACAATGGGCAGCCATGGCTCACATTTGCTCGGCCATGGCTCAAATTTCTCGGCAATGGGCAGCAATGGCACACAATTGCTCGGCCATGGCTCCAATTACTCGGCAATGGGCAGCCTTGGCACACATTTGCTGGGCCATGGCACACATTTGCTCGGCAATGGGCAGCCATGGCACACATTTGCTCGGCCATGGCTCAAATTTCTCGGCAATGGGCAGCCTTGGCACACATTTGCTCGGCCATGGCACTCATTTTCTAGGCAACGACCGGCCATGGCACACATTTGCTCGGCCATGGCTCAAATTTCTTGACAATGGTCAGCCATGGCACACATTTCCTCGGCCATGGCTCGAATTTCTCGACAATGGGCAGCCTTGGCACACATTTGCTCCGCCATGGCACTCATTTTCTAGGCAACGACCGGCCATGGCACACATTTGCTCGGCCATGGCTCAAATTTCTCGACAATGGGCAGCCTTGGCACACATTTGCTCGGCCATGGCACTCATTTTCTAGGCAACGACCAGCCATGGCACACAGTTGCTCGGCCATGGCTCAAATTTCTCGACAATGGGCAGCCATGGCACACATTTGCTCGGCCATGGCTCAAATTTCTCGGCAATGGGCAGCCATGGCACACATTTGCTCGGCCATGGCTAAAATTTCTCGGCAATGGGCAGCCTTGGCACACATTTGCTCGGCCATGGCACTCATTTTCTCGGCAATGGGCAGCCATGGCACACATTTGCTCGGCCATGGCTCAAATTTCTCGGCAATGGGCAGCCTTGGCACACATTCGCTCGGCCATGGCACTCATTTTCTAGGCAACGACCGGCCATGGCACACATTTGCTCGGCCATGGCTCAAATTTCTCGACAATGGGCAGCCATGGCACACATTTCCTCGTCCATGGCTCAAATTTCTCGGCAATGGGCAGCCTTGGCACACATTTGCTCGGCCATGGCACTCATTTTCTCGGCAATGGGCAGCCTTGGCAGACATTTACTCGGCCATGGCTCAAATTTCTCGGCAATGGGCAGCCTTGGCACACATTTACTCGGCCATGGCACTCATTTTCTAGGCAACGACCGGCCATGGCACAAATTTGCTCGGCCGTGGCTCAAATTTCTTGACAATGGGCAGCCTTGGCAAACATTTGCTCGGCCATGGCACTCATTTTCTAGGCAACGACCGGCCATGGCACACATTTGCTCGGCCATGGCTCAAATTTCTCGACAATGGGAAGCCATGGCTTACATTTGCTCGGCCATGGCTCAAATTTCTCGGCAATGGGCAGCCATGGCACACAATTGCTCGGCCATGGCTCAAATTACTCGGCAATGGGCAGCCTTGGCACACATTTGCTCGGCCATGGCACTCATTTTCTAGGCAATGGGCAGCCATGGCACACATTTGCTCGGCCATGGCTGAAATTTCTCGGCAATGGGCAGCCATGGCACACATTTGCTCGGCCATGGCTCAAATTTCTCGGCAATGGGCAGCCTTGGCACACATTTGCTCGGCCATGGCACTCATTTTCTAGGCAACGACCGGCCATGGCACACATTTGCTCGGCCATGGCTCAAATTTCTCGACAATGGTCAGCCATGGCACACATTTCCTCGGTCATGGCTCAAATTTCTCGGCAATGGGCAGCCTTGGCACACATTTACTCGGCCATGGCACTCATTTTCTAGGCAACGACCGGCCATGGCACACATTTGCTCGGCCATGGCTCAAATTTCTCGGCAATGGGCAGCCATGGCACACATTTGCTCGGCCATGGCTCAAATTTCTCGGCAATGGGCAGCCTTGGCACACATTTGCTCGGCCATGGCACTCATTTTCTCGGCAATGGGCAGCCATGGCACACATTTGCTCGGCCATGGCTCAAATTTCTCGGCAATGGGCAGCCTTGGCACACATTCGCTCGGCAATGGCACTCATTTTCTAGGCAACGACCGGCCATGGCACACATTTGCTCGGCCATGGCTCAAATTTCTCGACAATGGGCAGCCATGGCACACATTTACTCGGCCATGGCTCAAATTTCTCGGCAATGGGCAGCCTTGGCACACATTTACTCGGCCATGGCACTCATTTTCTAGGCAACGACCGGCCATGGCACACATTTGCTCGGCCGTGGCTCAAATTTCTTGACAATGGGCAGCCTTGGCAAACATTTGCTCGGCCATGGCACTCATTTTCTAGGCAACGACCGGCCATGGCACACATTTGCTCGGCCATGGCTCAAATTTCTCGACAATGGGAAGCCATGGCTCACATTTGCTTGGCCATGGCTCAAATTTCTCGGCAATGGGCAGCCATGGCACACAATTGCTCGGCCATGGCTCAAATTACTCGGCAATGGGCAGCCTTGGCACACATTTGCTCGGCCATGGCACTCATTTTCTCGGCAATGGGCAGCCATGGCACACATTTGCTCGGCCATGGCTCAAATTTCTCGGCAATGGGCAGCCATGGCACACATTTGCTCGGCCATGGCTCAAATTTCTCGGCAATGGGCAGCCTTGGCACACATTTGCTCGGCCATGGCACTCATTTTCTAGGCAACGACCGGCCATGGCACACATTTGCTCGGCCATGGCTCAAATTTCTCGACAATGGTCAGCCATGGCACACATTTCCTCGGTCATGGCTCAAATTTCTCGGCAATGGGCAGCCTTGGAACACATTTACTCGGCCATGGCACTTATTTTCTAGGCAACGACCGGCCATGGCACACATTTGTTCGGCCATGGCTCAAATTTCTTGACAATGGCCAGCCTTGGCAAACATTTGCTCGGCCATGGCACTCATTTTCTAGGCAACGACCGGCCATGGCACACATTTGCTCGGCCATGGCTCAAATTTCTCGACAATGGGCAGCCATGGCTCACATTTGCTCGGCCATGGCTCAAATTTCTCGGCAATGGGCAGCCATGGCACACAATTGCTCGGCCATGGCTCAAATTACTCGGCAATGGGCAGCCTTGGCACACATTTGCTCGGCCATGGCCCTCATTTTCTCGGCAATGGGCAGCCATGGCACACATTTGCTCGGCCATGGCTCAAATTTCTCGGCAATGGGCAGCCATGGCACACATTTGCTCGGCCATGGCTCAAATTTCTCGGCAATGGGCAGCCATGGCACACATTTGCTCGGCCATGGCTCAAATTTCTCGGCAATGGGCAGCCTTGGCACACATTACTTGGCCATGGCACTCATTTTCTAGGCAACGACCGGCCATTGCACACATTTGCTCGGCCATGGCTCAAATTTCTTGACAATGGGCAGCCATGGCAAACATTTGCTCGGCCATGGCACTCATTTTCTAGGCAACGACCGGCCATGGCACACATTTGCTCGGCCATGGCTCAAATTTCTCGACAATGGGCAGCCATGGCTCACATTTGCTCGGCCATGGCTCAAATTTCTCGGCAATGGGCAGCCATGGCACACAATTGCTCGGCCATGGCTCAAATTACTCGGCAATGGGCAGCCTTGGCACACATTTGCTTGGCCATGGCACTCATTTTCTCGGCAATGGGCAGCCATGGCACACATTTGCTCGGCCATGGCTCAAATTTCTCAGCAATGGGCAGCCTTGGCACACATTTGCTCGGCCATGGCACTCATTTTCTAGGCAACGACCAGCCATGGCACACAGTTGCTCAGCCATGGCTCAAATTTCTCGACAATGGTCAGCCATGGCACACATTTCCTCGGCCATGGCTCAAATTTCTCGGCAATGGGCAGCCTTGGCTCACATTTGCTCGGCCATGGCTCAAATTTCTCGGCAATGCGCAGCCATGGCACGCATTTGCTCGGCCATGGCTAAAATTTCTCGGCAATGGGCAGCCTAGGCACACATTTGCTCGGCCATGGCACTCATTTTCTCGGCAATGGGCAGCCATGGCACACATTTGCTCGGCCATGGCTCAAATTTCTCAGCAATGGGCAGCCTTGGCACATATTTGCTCGGCCATGGCACTCATTTTCTAGGCAACGACCAGCCATGGCACATAGTTGCTCGGCCATGGCTCAAATTTCTCGACAATGGGAAGCCATGGCTCACATTTGCTCGGCCATGGCTCAAATTTCTCGGCAATGGGCAGCCATGGCACACAATTGCTCGGCCATGGCTCAAATTACTCGGCAATGGGCAGCCTTGGCACACATTTGCTCGGCCATGGCACTCATTTTCTCGGCAATGGGCAGCCATGGCACACATTTGCTCGGCCATGGCTCAAATTTCTCGGCAATGGGCAGCCATGGCACACATTTGCTCGGCCATGGCTCAAATTTCTCGGCAATGGGCAGCCTTGGCACACATTTGCTCGGCCATGGCACTCATTTTCTAGGCAACGACCGGCCATGGCACACATTTGCTCGGCCATGGCTCAAATTTCTCGACAATGGTCAGCCATGGCACACATTTCCTCGGTCATGGCTCAAATTTCTCGGCAATGGGCAGCCTTGGAACACATTTACTCGGCCATGGCACTCATTTTCTAGGCAACGACCGGCCATGGCACACATTTGTTCGGCCATGGCTCAAATTTCTTGACAATGGCCAGCCTTGGCAAACATTTGCTCGGCCATGGCACTCATTTTCTAGGCAACGACCGGCCATGGCACACATTTGCTCGGCCATGGCTCAAATTTCTCGACAATGGGCAGCCATGGCTCACATTTGCTCGGCCATGGCTCAAATTTCTCGGCAATGGGCAGCCATGGTACACAATTGCTCGGCCATGGCTCAAATTACTCGGCAATGGGCAGCCTTGGCACACATTTGCTCGGCCATGGCCCTCATTTTCTCGGCAATGGGCAGCCATGGCACACATTTGCTCGGCCATGGCTCAAATTTCTCGGCAATGGGCAGCCATGGCACACATTTGCTCGGCCATGGCTCAAATTTCTCGGCAATGGGCAGCCATGGCACACATTTGCTCGGCCATGGCTCAAATTTCTCGGCAATGGGCAGCCTTGGCACACATTACTTGGCCATGGCACTCATTTTCTAGGCAACGACCGGCCATTGCACACATTTGCTCGGCCATGGCTCAAATTTCTTGACAATGGGCAGCCATGGCAAACATTTGCTCGGCCATGGCACTCATTTTCTAGGCAACGACCGGCCATGGCACACATTTGCTCGGCCATGGCTCAAATTTCTCGACAATGGGCAGCCATGGCTCACATTTGCTCGGCCATGGCTCAAATTTCTCGGCAATGGGCAGCCATGGCACACAATTGCTCGGCCATGGCTCAAATTACTCGGCAATGGGCAGCCTTGGCTCACATTTGCTTGGCCATGGCACTCATTTTCTCGGCAATGGGCAGCCATGGCACACATTTGCTCGGCCATGGCTCAAATTTCTCAGCAATGGGCAGCCTTGGCACACATTTGCTCGGCCATGGCACTCATTTTCTAGGCAACGACCAGCCATGGCACACAGTTGCTCAGCCATGGCTCAAATTTCTCGACAATGGTCAGCCATGGCACACATTTCCTCGGCCATGGCTCAAATTTCTCGGCAATGGGCAGCCTTGGCTCACATTTGCTCGGCCATGGCTCAAATTTCTCGGGCAATGCGCAGCCATGGCACGCATTTGCTCGGCCATGGCTAAAATTTCTCGGCAATGGGCAGCCTAGGCACACATTTGCTCGGCCATGGCACTCATTTTCTCGGCAATGGGCAGCCATGGCACACATTTGCTCGGCCATGGCTCAAATTTCTCAGCAATGGGCAGCCTTGGCACACATTTGCTCGGCCATGGCACTCATTTTCTAGGCAACGACCAGCCATGGCACACAGTTGCTCGGCCATGGCTCAAATTTCTCGACAATGGGCAGCCATGGCAAACATTTGCTCGGCCATGGCACTCATTTTCTAGGCAACGACCGGCCATGGCACACATTTGCTCGGCCATGGCTCAAATTTCTCGACAATGGGCAGCCATGGCTCACATTTGCTCGGCCATGGCTCAAATTTCTGGGCAATGGGCAGCCATGGCACACAATTGCTCGGCCATGGCTCAAATTACTCGGCAATGGGCAGCCTTGGCACACATTTGCTCGGCCATGGCACTCATTTTCTCGGCAATGGGCAGCCATGGCACACATTTGCTCGGCCATGGCTCAAATTTCTCGGCAATGTGCAGCCTTGGCACACATTTGCTCGGCCATGGCACTCATTTTCTAGGCAACGACCGGCCATGGCACACATTTGCTCGACCATGGCTCAAATTTCTCGACAATGGTCAGCCATGGCACACATTTCCTCGGCCATGGCTGAAATTTCTCGGCAATGGGCAGCCTTGGCTCACATTTGCTCGGCCATGGCACTCATTTTCTCGGCAATGGGCAACCATGGCACACATTTGCTCGGCCATGGCTCAAATTTCTCGGCAATGGGCAGCCATGGCACACATTTGCTCGGCCGTGGCTCAAATTTCTCGGCAATGGGCAGCCTTGGCACAATTTTTTGCTCGGCCATGGCACTCATTTTCTAGGCAACGACCGGCCATGGCACACATTTGCTCGGCCATGGCTCAAATTTCTCGACAATGGGCAGCCATGGCTCACATTTGCTCGGCCATGGTTCAAATTTCTCGGCAATGGGCAGCCATGGCACACAATTGCTCGGCCATGGCTCAAATTTCTCGGCAATGGGCACCTTGGCACACATTTGCTCGGCCATGGCACTCATTTTCTCGGCAATGGGCAGCCATGGCACACATTTGCTCGGCCATGGCTCAAATTTCTTGACAATGGGCAGCCATGGCACACATTTGCTCGGCCATGGCTCAAATTTCTCGGCAATGGGCAGCCTTGGCACACATTTGCTCGGCCATGGCACTCATTTTCTAGGCAACGACCGGCCATTGCACACATTTGCTCGGCCATGGCTCAAATTTCTCGACAATGGGCAGCCTTGGCACACATTTGCTCGGCCATGGCACTCATTTTCTAGGCAACGACCCGCCATGGCACACATTTGCTCGGCCATGGCTCAAATTTCTCGACAATGGGCAGCCATGGCACATATTTGCTCGGCCATGGCTCAAATTTCTCGGCAATGGGCAGCCATGGCACACATTTGCTCGGCCATGGGCAGCCTTGGCACACATTCGCTCGGCCATGGCACTCATTTTCTAGGCAACGACCGGCCATGGCACACATTTGCTCGGCCATGGCTCAAATTTTCTTGACAATGGGCAGCCATGGCACACATTTCCTCGGCCATGGCTCAAATTTCTCGGCAATGGGCAGCCTTGGCACACAGTTACTCGGCCATGGCTCAAATTTCTCGGCAATGGGCAGCCTTGGCACACATTTACTCGGCCATGGCACTCATTTTCTCGGCAATGGGCGGCCATGGCACACATTTGCTCGGCCATGGCTCAAATTTCTCGGCAATGGGCAGCCATGGCACACATTTGCTCGGCCATGGCTAAAATTTCTCGGCAATGGGCAGCCTTTGCACACATTTGCTCGGCCATGGCACTCATTTTCTAGGCAAACGACCGGCCATGGCACACATTTGCTCGGCCATGGCTCAAATTTCTCGACAATGGGCAGCCATAGCACACATTTCCTCGGCCATGGCTCAAATTTCTCGACAATGGGCAGCCTTGGCACACAATTGCTCGGCCATGGCTCAAATTACTCGGCAATGGGCAGCCTTGGCACACATTTGCTCGGCCATGGCACTCATTTTCTCGGCAATGGGCGGCCATGGCACACATTTGCTCGGCCATGGCTCAAATTTCTCGGCAATGGGCAGCCATGGCACACATTTGCTCGGCCATGGCTCAAATTTCTCGGCAATGGGCAGCCTTGGCACACATTTGCTCGGCCATGGCACTCATTTTCTAGGCAACGACAGGCCATGGCACACATTTGCTCGGCCATGGCTCAAATTTCTCGACAATGGGCAGCCATGGCACACATTTCCTCGGCCATGGCTCAAATTTTTCGGCAATGGGCAGCCTTGGCTCACATTTGCTCGGCCATGGCACTCATTTTCTCGGCAATGGGCAGCCATGGCACACATTTGCTCGGCCATGGCTCATATTTCTCGGCAATGGGCAGCCATGGCACACATTTGCTCGGCCATGGCTCAAATTTCTCGGCAATGGGCAGCCTTGGCACACATTTGCTCGGCCATGGCACTCATTTTCTAGGCAACGACCGGCCATGGCACACATTTGCTCGGCCATGGCTCAAATTTCTCGACAATGGGCAGCCATGGCTCACATTTGCTCGGCCATGGCTAAAATTTCTCGGCAATGGGCAGCCATGGCACACAATTGCTCGGCCATGGCTCAAATTTCTCGGCAATGGGCAGCCTTGGCACACATTTGCTCGGCCATGGCACTCATTTTCTCGGCAATGGGCAGCCATGGCACACCTTTGCTCGGCCATGGCTCAAATTTCTCGACAATGGGCTGCCATGGCACACATTTGCTCGGCCATGGCTCAAATTTCTCGGCAATGGGCAGCCTTGGCACACATTTGCTCGGCCATGGCACTCATTTTCTAGGCAACGACCTGCCATTGCACACATTTGCTCGGCCATGGCTCAAATTTCTCGACAATGGGCAGCCTTGGCACACATTTGCTCGGCCATGACACTCATTTTCTAGGCAACGACCGGCCATGGCACACATTTGCTCGGCCATGGCTCAAATTTCTCGACAATGGGCAGCCATGGCTCACATTTGCTCGGCCATGGTTCAAATTTCTCGGCAATGGGCAGCCATGGCACACATTTGCTCGGCCATGGCTCAAATTTCTCGGCAATGGGCAGCCTTGGCACACATTTGCTCGGCCATGGCACTCATTTTCTAGGCAACGACAGGCCATGGCACACATTTGCTCGGCCATGGCTCAAATTTCTCGACAATGGGCAGCCATGGCACACATTTCCTCGGCCATGGCTCAAATTTTTCGGCAATGGGCAGCCTTGGCTCACATTTGCTCGGCCATGGCACTCATTTTCTCGGCAATGGGCAGCCATGGCACACATTTGCTCGGCCATGGCTCAAATTTCTCGGCAATGGGCAGCCATGGCACACATTTGCTCGGCCATGGCTCAAATTTCTCGGCAATGGGCAGCCTTGGCACACATTTGCTCGGCCATGGCACTCATTTTCTAGGCAACGACCTGCCATTGCACACATTTGCTCGGCCATGGCTCAAACTTCTCGACAATGGGCAGCCATGGCACACATTTGCTCGGCCATGACACACATTTGCTCGGCCATGGCACACATTTGCTCGGCCATGGCACTCATTTTCTAGGCAACGACAGGCCATGGCACACATTTGCTCGGCCATGGCTCAAATTTCTCGGCAATGGGCAGCCATGGCACACATTTGCTCGGCCATGGCTCAAATTTCTCGACAATGGGCAGCCATGGCTCACATTTGCTCGGCCATGGCTAAAATTTCTCGGCAATGGGCAGCCATGGCACACAATTGCTCGGCCATGGCTCAAATTTCTCGGCAATGGGCAGCCTTGGCACACATTTGCTCGGCCATGGCACTCATTTTCTCGGCAATGGGCAGCCATGGCACACCTTTGCTCGGCCATGGCTCAAATTTCTCGACAATGGGCTGCCATGGCACACATTTGCTCGGCCATGGCTCAAATTTCTCGGCAATGGGCAGCCTTGGCACACATTTGCTCGGCCATGGCACTCATTTTCTAGGCAACGACCTGCCATTGCACACATTTGCTCGGCCATGGGCTCAAATTTCTCGACAATGGGCAGCCTTGGCACACATTTGCTCGGCCATGACACTCATTTTCTAGGCAACGACCGGCCATGGCACACATTTGCTCGGCCATGGCTCAATTTCTCGACAATGGGCAGCCATGGCTCACATTTGCTCGGCCCATGGTTCAAATTTCTCGGCAATGGGCAGCCATGGCACACATTTGCTCGGCCATGGCTCAAATTTCTCGGCAATGGGCAGCCTTGGCACACATTTGCTCGGCCATGGCACTCATTTTCTAGGCAACGACAGGCCATGGCACACATTTGCTCGGCCATGGCTCAAATTTCTCGACAATGGGCAGCCATGGCACACATTTCCTCGGCCATGGCTCAAATTTTTCGGCAATGGGCAGCCTTGGCTCACATTTGCTCGGCCATGGCACTCATTTTCTCGGCAATGGGCAGCCATGGCACACATTTGCTCGGCCATGGCTCAAATTTCTCGGCAATGGGCAGCCATGGCACACATTTGCTCGGCCATGGCTCAAATTTCTCGGCAATGGGCAGCCTTGGCACACATTTGCTCGGCCATGGCACTCATTTTCTAGGCAACGACCTGCCATTGCACACATTTGCTCGGCCATGGCTCAAACTTCTCGACAATGGGCAGCCTTGGCACACATTTGCTCGGCCATGACACTCATTTTCTAGGCAACGACCGGCCATGGCACACATTTGCTCGGCCATGGCTCAAATTTCTCGACAATGGGCAGCCATGGCTCACATTTGCTCGGCCATGGTTCAAATTTCTCGGCAATGGGCAGCCATGGCACACATTTTGCTCGGCCATGGCTCAAATTTCTCGGCAATGGGCAGCCTTGGCACACATTTGCTCGGCCATGGCACTCATTTTCTAGGCAACGACAGGCCATGGCACACATTTGCTCGGCCATGGCTCAAATTTCTCGACAATGGGCAGCCATGGCACACATTTCCTCGCCATGGCTCAAATTTTTCGGCAATGGGCAGCCTTGGCTCACATTTGCTCGGCCATGACACTCATTTTCTCGGCAATGGGCAGCCATGGCACACATTTGCTCGGCCATGGCTCAAATTTCTCGGCAATGGGCAGCCATGGCACACATTTGCTCGGCCATGGCTCAAATTTCTCGGCAATGGGCAGCCTTGGCACACATTTGCTCGGCCATGGCACTCATTTTCTAGGCAACGACCGGCCATGGCACACATTTGCTCGGCCATGGCTCAAATTTCTCGACAATGGGCAGCCATGGCTCACATTTGCTCGGCCATGGCTCAAATTTCTCGGCAATGGGCAGCCATGGCACACAATTGCTCGGCCATGGCTCAAATTTCTCGGCAATGGGCAGCCTTGGCACACATTTGCTCGGCCATGGCACTCATTTTCTCGGCAATGGGCAGCCATGGCACACCTTTGCTCGGCCATGGCTCAAATTTCTCGACAATGGGCTGCCATGGCACACATTTGCTCGGCCATGGCTCAAATTTCTCGGCAATGGGCAGCCTTGGCACACATTTGCTCGGCCATGGCACTCATTTTCTAGGCAACGACCTGCCATTGCACACATTTGCTCGGCCATGGCTCAAATTTCTCGACAATGGGCAGCCTTGGCACACATTTGCTCGGCCATGGCACTCATTTTCTAGGCAACGACCGGCCATGGCACACATTTTCTCGGCCATGGCTCAAATTTCTCGACAATGGGCAGCCATGGCTCACATTTGCTCGGCCATGGTTCAAATTTCTCGGCAATGGGCAGCCATGGCACACAATTGCTCGGCCATGGCTCAAATTTCTCGGCAATGGGCAGCCTTGGCACACATTTGCTCGGCCATCGCACTCATTTTCTCGGCAATGGGCAGCCATGGCACACATTTGCTCGGCCATGGCTCAAATTTCTTGACAATGGGCAGCCATGGCACACATTTGCTCGGCCATGGCTCAAATTTCTCGGCAATGGGCAGCCTTGGCACACATTTGCTCGGCCATGGCACTCATTTTCTAGGCAACGACCGGCCATTGCACACATTTGCTCGGCCATGGCTCAAATTTCTCGACAATGGGCAGCCTTGGCACACATTTGCTCGGCCATGGCACTCATTTTCTAGGCAACGACCCGCCATGGCACACATTTGCTCGGCCATGGCTCAAATTTCTCGACAATGGGCAGCCATGGCACACATTTCCTCGGCCATGGCTCAAATTTCTCGGCAATGGGCAGCCTTGGCACACATTTACTCGGCCATGGCTCAAATTTCTCGGCAATGGGCAGCCTTGGCACACATTTACTCGGCCATGGCACTCATTTTCTAGGCAACGACCGGCCATGGCACACATTTGCTCGGCCATGGCTCAAATTTCTCGACAATGGGCAGCCATGGCTCACATTTGCTCGGCCATGGTTCAAATTTCTCGGCAATGGGCAGCCATGGCACACATTTGCTCGGCCATGGCTCAAATTTCTCGGCAATGGGCAGCCTTGGCACACATTTGCTCGGCCATGGCACTCATTTTCTAGGCAACGACAGGCCATGGCACACATTTGCTCGGCCATGGCTCAAATTTCTCGACAATGGGCAGCCATGGCACACATTTCCTCGGCCATGGCTCAAATTTTTCGGCAATGGGCAGCCTTGGCTCACATTTGCTCGGCCATGGCACTCATTTTCTCGGCAATGGGCAGCCATGGCACACATTTGCTCGGCCATGGCTCAAATTTCTCAGCAATGGGCAGCCATGGCACACATTTGCTCGGCCATGGCTCAAATTTCTCGGCAATGGGCAGCCTTGGCACACATTTGCTCGGCCATGGCACTCATTTTCTAGGCAACGACCTGCCATTGCACACATTTGCTCGGCCATGGCTCAAACTTCTCGACAATGGGCAGCCTTGGCACACATTTGCTCGGCCATGACACTCATTTTCTAGGCAACGACCGGCCATGGCACACATTTGCTCGGCCATGGCTCAAATTTCTCGACAATGGGCAGCCATGGCTCACATTTGCTCGGCCATGGTTCAAATTTCTCGGCAATGGGCAGCCATGGCACACATTTGCTCGGCCATGGCTCAAATTTCTCGGCAATGGGCAGCCTTGGCACACATTTGCTCGGCCATGGCACTCATTTTCTAGGCAACGACAGGCCATGGCACACATTTGCTCGGCCATGGCTCAAATTTCTCGACAATGGGCAGCCATGGCACACATTTCCTCGGCCATGGCTCAAATTTTTCGGCAATGGGCAGCCTTGGCTCACATTTGCTCGGCCATGACACTCATTTTCTCGGCAATGGGCAGCCATGGCACACATTTGCTCGGCCATGGCTCAAATTTCTCGGCAATGGGCAGCCATGGCACACATTTGCTCGGCCATGGCTCAAATTTCTCGGCAATGGGCAGCCATGGCACACATTTGCTCGGCCATGGCTCAAATTTCTCGGCAATGGGCAGCCTTGGCACACATTTGCTCGGCCATGGCACTCATTTTCTCGGCAATGGGCAGCCATGGCACACCTTTGCTCGGCCATGGCTCAAATTTCTCGACAATGGGCTGCCATGGCACACATTTGCTCGGCCATGGCTCAAATTTCTCGGCAATGGGCAGCCTTGGCACACATTTGCTCGGCCATGGCACTCATTTTCTAGGCAACGACCTGCCATTGCACACATTTGCTCGGCCATGGCTCAAATTTCTCGACAATGGGCAGCCTTGGCACACATTTGCTCGGCCATGGCACTCATTTTCTAGGCAACGACCGGCCATGGCACACATTTTCTCGGCCATGGCTCAAATTTCTCGACAATGGGCAGCCATGGCTCACATTTGCTCGGCCATGGTTCAAATTTCTCGGCAATGGGCAGCCATGGCACACAATTGCTCGGCCATGGCTCAAATTTCTCGGCAATGGGCAGCCTTGGCACACATTTGCTCGGCCATCGCACTCATTTTCTCGGCAATGGGCAGCCATGGCACACATTTGCTCGGCCATGGCTCAAATTTCTTGACAATGGGCAGCCATGGCACACATTTGCTCGGCCATGGCTCAAATTTCTCGGCAATGGGCAGCCTTGGCACACATTTGCTCGGCCATGGCACTCATTTTCTAGGCAACGACCGGCCATTGCACACATTTGCTCGGCCATGGCTCAAATTTCTCGACAATGGGCAGCCTTGGCACACATTTGCTCGGCCATGGCACTCATTTTCTAGGCAACGACCCGCCATGGCACACATTTGCTCGGCCATGGCTCAAATTTCTCGACAATGGGCAGCCATGGCACACATTTCCTCGGCCATGGCTCAAATTTCTCGGCAATGGGCAGCCTTGGCACACATTTACTCGGCCATGGCTCAAATTTCTCGGCAATGGGCAGCCTTGGCACACATTTACTCGGCCATGGCACTCATTTTCTAGGCAACGACCGGCCATGGCACACATTTGCTCGGCCATGGCTCAAATTTCTTGACAATGGGCAGCCTTAGCAAACATTTGCTCGGCCATGGCACTCATTTTCTAGGCAACGACCGGCCATGGCACACATTTGCTCGGCCATGGCTCAAATTTCTCGACAATGGGCAGCCATGGCTCACATTTGCTCGGCCATGGCTAAAATTTCTCGGCAATGGGCAGCCATGGCACACAATTGCTCGGCCATGGCTCAAATTACTCGGCAATGGGTAGCCTTGGCACACATTTGCTCGGCCATGGCACTCATTTTCTCGGCAATGGGCAGCCATGGCACACATTTGCTCGGCCATGGCTCAAATTTCTCGGCAATGGGCAGCCATGGCACACATTTGCTCGGCCATGGCTCAAATTTCTCGGCAATGGGCAGCCTTGGCACACATTTGCTCGGCCATGGCACTCATTTTCTAGGCAACGACCGGCCATGGCACACATTTGCTCGGCCATGGCTCAAATTTCTCGACAATGGGCAGCCATGGCACACATTTCCTCGGCCATGGCTCAAATTTTTCGGCAATGGGCAGCCTTGGCTCACATTTGCTCGGCCATGGCACTCATTCTCTCGGCAATGGGCAGCCATGGCACACATTTGCTCGGCCATGGCTCAAATTTCTCGGCAATGGGCAGCCATGGCACACATTTGCTCGGCCATGGCTCAAATTTCTCGACAATGGGCAGCCATGGCTCACATTTGCTCGGCCATGGCTCAAATTTCTCGGCAATGGGCAGCCATGGCACACAATTGCTCGGCCATGGCTCAAATTTCTCGGCAATGGGCAGCCTTGGCACACATTTGCTCGGCCATGGCACTCATTTTCTCGGCAATGGGCAGCCATGGCACACCTTTGCTCGGCCATGGCTCAAATTTCTCGACAATGGGCTGCCATGGCACACATTTGCTCGGCCATGGCTCAAATTTCTCGGCAATGGGCAGCCTTGGCACACATTTGCTCGGCCATGGCACTCATTTTCTAGGCAACGACCTGCCATTGCACACATTTGCTCGGCCATGGCTCAAATTTCTCGACAATGGGCAGCCTTGGTACACATTTGCTCGGCCATGGCACTCATTTTCTAGGCAACGACCAGCCATGGCACACATTTGCTCGGCCATGGCACTCATTTTCTAGGCAACGACCGGCCATGGCACACATTTGCTCGGCCATGGCTCAAATTTCTCGACAATGGGCAGCCATGGCTCACATTTGCTCGGCCATGGCTCAAATTTCTCGGCAATGGGCAGCCATGGCACACATTTCCTCGGCCATGGCTCAAATTTCTCGGCAATGGGCAGCCTTGGCACACATTTACTCGGCCATGGCTCAAATTTCTCGGAAATGGGCAGCCTTGGCACACATTTACTCGGCCATGGCACTCATTTTCTAGGCAACGACCGGCCATTGCACACATTTGCTCGGCCATGGCTCAAATTTCTCGACAATGGGCAGCCTTGGCACACATTTGCTCGGCCATGGCACTCATTTTCTAGGCAACGACCGGCCATGGCACACATTTTCTCGGCCATGGCTCAAATTTCTCGACAATGGGCAGCCATGGCTCACATTTGCTCGGCCATGGTTCAAATTTCTCGGCAATGGGCAGCCATGGCACACAATTGCTCGGCCATGGCTCAAATTTCTCGGCAATGGGCAGCCTTGGCACACATTTGCTCGGCCATCGCACTCATTTTCTCGGCAATGGGCAGCCATGGCACACATTTGCTCGGCCATGGCTCAAATTTCTTGACAATGGGCAGCCATGGCACACATTTGCTCGGCCATGGCTCAAATTTCTCGGCAATGGGCAGCCTTGGCACACATTTGCTCGGCCATGGCACTCATTTTCTAGGCAACGACCGGCCATTGCACACATTTGCTCGGCCATGGCTCAAATTTCTCGACAATGGGCAGCCTTGGCACACATTTGCTCGGCCATGGCACTCATTTTCTAGGCAACGACCCGCCATGGCACACATTTGCTCGGCCATGGCTCAAATTTCTCGACAATGGGCAGCCATGGCACACATTTCCTCGGCCATGGCTCAAATTTCTCGGCAATGGGCAGCCTTGGCACACATTTACTCGGCCATGGCTCAAATTTCTCGGCAATGGGCAGCCTTGGCACACATTTACTCGGCCATGGCACTCATTTTCTAGGCAACGACCGGCCATGGCACACATTTGCTCGGCCATGGCTCAAATTTCTTGACAATGGGCAGCCTTAGCAAACATTTGCTCGGCCATGGCACTCATTTTCTAGGCAACGACCGGCCATGGCACACATTTGCTCGGCCATGGCTCAAATTTCTCGACAATGGGCAGCCATGGCTCACATTTGCTCGGCCATGGCTAAAATTTCTCGGCAATGGGCAGCCATGGCACACAATTGCTCGGCCATGGCTCAAATTACTCGGCAATGGGTAGCCTTGGCACACATTTGCTCGGCCATGGCACTCATTTTCTCGGCAATGGGCAGCCATGGCACACATTTGCTCGGCCATGGCTCAAATTTCTCGGCAATGGGCAGCCATGGCACACATTTGCTCGGCCATGGCTCAAATTTCTCGGCAATGGGCAGCCTTGGCACACATTTGCTCGGCCATGGCACTCATTTTCTAGGCAACGACCGGCCATGGCACACATTTGCTCGGCCATGGCTCAAATTTCTCGACAATGGGCAGCCATGGCACACATTTCCTCGGCCATGGCTCAAATTTTTCGGCAATGGGCAGCCTTGGCTCACATTTGCTCGGCCATGGCACTCATTCTCTCGGCAATGGGCAGCCATGGCACACATTTGCTCGGCCATGGCTCAAATTTCTCGGCAATGGGCAGCCATGGCACACATTTGCTCGGCCATGGCTCAAATTTCTCGACAATGGGCAGCCATGGCTCACATTTGCTCGGCCATGGCTCAAATTTCTCGGCAATGGGCAGCCATGGCACACAATTGCTCGGCCATGGCTCAAATTTCTCGGCAATGGGCAGCCTTGGCACACATTTGCTCGGCCATGGCACTCATTTTCTCGGCAATGGGCAGCCATGGCACACCTTTGCTCGGCCATGGCTCAAATTTCTCGACAATGGGCTGCCATGGCACACATTTGCTCGGCCATGGCTCAAATTTCTCGGCAATGGGCAGCCTTGGCACACATTTGCTCGGCCATGGCACTCATTTTCTAGGCAACGACCTGCCATTGCACACATTTGCTCGGCCATGGCTCAAATTTCTCGACAATGGGCAGCCTTGGTACACATTTGCTCGGCCATGGCACTCATTTTCTAGGCAACGACCAGCCATGGCACACATTTGCTCGGCCATGGCACTCATTTTCTAGGCAACGACCGGCCATGGCACACATTTGCTCGGCCATGGCTCAAATTTCTCGACAATGGGCAGCCATGGCTCACATTTGCTCGGCCATGGCTCAAATTTCTCGGCAATGGGCAGCCATGGCACACATTTCCTCGGCCATGGCTCAAATTTCTCGGCAATGGGCAGCCTTGGCACACATTTACTCGGCCATGGCTCAAATTTCTCGGAAATGGGCAGCCTTGGCACACATTTACTCGGCCATGGCACTCATTTTCTAGGCAACGACCGGCCATGGCACACATTTGCTCGGCCATGGCTCAAATTTCTTGACAATGGGCAGCCTTAGCAAACATTTGCTCGGCCATGGCACTCATTTTCTAGGCAACGACCGGCCATGGCACACATTTGCTCGGCCATGGCTCAAATTTCTCGACAATGGGCAGCCATGGCACACATTTCCTCGGCCATGGCACTCCTTTTCTAGGCAACGACCGGCTATGGCACACATTTGCTCGGCCATGGCTCAAATTTCTCGACAATGGGAAGCCATGGCACACATTTCCTCGGCCATGGCTCAAATTTCTCGGCAATGGGCAGCCTTGGCACATATTTACTCGGCCATGGCTCAAATTTCTCGGCAATGGGCAGCCTTGGCACACATTTACTCGGCCATGGCACTCATTTTCTAGGCAACGACCGGCCATGGCACACATTTGCTCGGCCATGGCTCAAATTTCTTGACAATGGGCAGCCTTAGCAAACATTTGCTCGGCCATGGCACTCATTTTCTAGGCAACGACCGGCCATGGCACACATTTGCTCGGCCATGGCTCAAATTTCTCGACAATGGGCAGCCATGGCTCACATTTGCTCGGCCATGGCTAAAATTTCTCGGCAATGGGCAGCCATGGCACACAATTGCTCGGCCATGGCTCAAATTACTCGGCAATGGGTAGCCTTGGCACACATTTGCTCGGCCATGGCACTCATTTTCTCGGCAATGGGCAGCCATGGCACACATTTGCTCGGCCATGGCTCAAATTTCTCGGCAATGGGCAGCCATGGCACACATTTGCTCGGCCATGGCTCAAATTTCTCGGCAATGGGCAGCCTTGGCACACATTTGCTCGGCCATGGCACTCATTTTCTAGGCAACGACCGGCCATGGCACACATTTGCTCGGCCATGGCTCAAATTTCTCGACAATGGGCAGCCATGGCACACATTTCCTCGGCCATGGCTCAAATTTTTCGGCAATGGGCAGCCTTGGCTCACATTTGCTCGGCTATGGCACTCATTTTCTCGGCAATGGGCAGCCATGGCACACATTTGCTCGGCCATGGCTCAAATTTCTCGGCAATGGGCAGCCATGGCACACATTTGCTCGGCCATGGCTCAAATTTCTCGACAATGGGCATCCTTGGCACACATTTGCTCGGCCATGGCACTCATTTTCTAGGCAACGACCAGCCATGGCACACATTTGCTCGGCCATGGCACTCATTTTCTAGGCAACGACCGGCCATGGCACACATTTGCTCGGCCATGGCTCAAATTTCTCGACAATGGGCAGCCATGGCTCACATTTGCTCGGCCATGGCTCAAATTTCTCGGCAATGGGCAGCCATGGCACACAATTGCTCGGCCATGGCTCAAATTTCTCGGCAATGGGCAGCCTTGGCACACATTTGCTCGGCCATGGCACTCATTTTCTCGGCAATGGGCAGCCATGGCACACCTTTGCTCGACCATGGCTCAAATTTCTCGACAATGGGCAGCCATGGCACACATTTGCTCGGCCATGGCTCAAATTTCTCGGCAATGGGCAGCCTTGGCACACATTTGCTCGGCCATGGCACTCATTTTCTAGGCAACGACCGGCTATGGCACACATTTGCTCGGCCATGGCTCAAATTTCTCGACAATGGGCAGCCATGGCACACATTTCCTCGGCCATGGCACTCATTTTCTAGGCAACGACCGGCTATGGCACACATTTGCTCGGCCATGGCTCAAATTTCTCGACAATGGGCAGCCATGGCACACATTTCCTCGGCCATGGCTCAAATTTCTCGGCAATGGGCAGCCTTGGCACACATTTACTCGGCCATGGCTCAAATTTCTCGGCAATGGGCAGCCTTGGCACACATTTACTCGGCCATGGCACTCATTTTCTAGGCAACGACCGGCCATGGCAAACATTTGCTCGGCCATGGCTCAAATTTCTCGACAATGGTCAGCCATGGCACACATTTCCTCGGCCATGGCTCAAATTTCTCGGCAATGGGCAGCCCTTGCTCACATTTGCTCGGCCATGGCACTCATTTTCTCGGCAATGGGCAGCCATGGCACACATTTGCTCGGCCATGGCTCAAATTTCTCGGCAATGGGCAGCCATGGCACACATTTGCTCGGCCATGGCTCAAATTTCTCGGCAATGGGCAGCCTTGGCACAATTTTTTGCTCGGCCATGGCACTCATTTTCTAGGCAACGACCGGCCATGGCACACATTTTCTCGGCTATGGCTCAAATTTCTCGACAATGGGCAGCCATGGCTCACATTTGCTCGGCCATGGCTCAAATTTCTCGGCAATGGGCAGCCATGGCACACAATTGCTCGGCCATGGCTCAAATTTCTCGGCAATGGGCAGCCTTGGCACACATTTGCTCGGCCATGGCACTCATTTTCTCCGCAATGGGCAGCCATGGCACACATTTGCTCGGCCATGGCTCAAATTTCTCGACAATGGGCAGCCTTGGCACACATTTGCTCGGCCATGGCACTCATTTTCTAGGCAACGACCGGCCATTGCACACATTTGCTCGGCCATGGCTCAAATTTCTCGACAATGGGCAGCCTTGGCACACATTTGCTCGGCCATGGCACTCATTTTCTAGGCAACGACCAGCCATGGCACACATTTGCTCGGCCATGGCTCAAATTTCTCGACAATGGGCAGCCATGGCACATATTTGCTCGACCATGGCTCAAATTTCTCGGCAATGGGCAGCCATGGCACACATTTGCTCGGCCATGGGCAGCCTTGGCACACATTCGCTCGGCCATGGCACTCATTTTCTAGGCAACGACCGGCCATGGCACACATTTGCTCGGCCATGGCTCAAATTTCTCGACAATGGGCAGCCATGGCACACATTTGCTCGGCCATGGCTCAAATTTCTCGGCAATGGGCAGCTTTGGCACACATTTGCTCGGCCATGGCACTCATTTTCTCGGCAATGGGCAGCCATGGCACACATTTCCTCGGCCATGGCTCAAAGTTCTCGGCAATGGGGAGCCTTGGCACACATTTACTCGGCCATGGCTCAAATTTCTCGACAATGGGCAGCCTTGGCACACATTTGCTCCGCCATGGCACTCATTTTCTAGGCAACGACCGGCCATGGCACACATTTGCTCGGCCATGGCTCAAATTTCTCGACAATGGGCAGCCATGGCACACATTTGCTCGGCCATGGCTCAAATTTCTCGGCAATGGGCAGCCTTGGCACACATTTTCTCGGCCATGGCACTCATTTTCTAGGCAACGACCGGCCATTGCACACATTTGCTCGGCCATGGCTCAAATTTCTCGACAATGGGCAGCCTTGGCACACATTTGCTCGGCCATGGCACTCATTTTCTAGGCAACGACCTGCCATGGCACACAGTTGCTCGGCCATGGCTCAAATTTCTCGACAATGGGCAGCCATGGCACACATTTGCTCGGCCATGGCTAAAATTTCTCGGCAATGGGCAGCCATGGCACTCATTTTCTCGGCAATGGGCAGCCATGGCACACATTTGCTCGGCCATGGCTCAAATTTCTCGGCAATGGGCAGCCTTGGCACACATTCGCTCGGCCATGGCACTCATTTTCTAGGCAACGACCGGCCATGGCACACATTTGCTCGGCCATGGCTCAAATTTCTCGGCAATGGGCAGCCTTGGCACACATTTACTCGGCCATGGCTCAAATTTCTCGGCAATGGGCAGCCTTGGCACACATTTACTCGGCCATGGCACTCATTTTCTAGGCAACGACCGGCCATGGCACACATTTGCTCGGCCATGGCTCAAATTTCTTGACAATGGGCAGCCTTGGCAAACATTTGCTCGGCCGTGGCACTCATTTTCTAGGCAACGACCGGCCATGGCACACATTTGCTCGGCCATGGCTCAAATTTCTCGACAATGGGCAGCCATGGCTCACATTTGCTCGGCCATGGCTCAAATTTCTCGGCAATGGGCAGCAATGGCACACAATTGCTCGGCCATGGCTCAAATTACTCGGCAATGGGCAGCCTTGGCACACATTTGCTGGGCCATGGCACTCATTTTCTCGGCAATGGGCAGCCATGGCACACATTTGCTCGGCCATGGCTCAAATTTCTCGGCAATGGGCAGCCATGGCACACAATTGCTCGGCCATGGCTCAAATTTCTCGGCAATGAGCAGCCATGGCACACATTTGCTCGGCCATGGCACTCATTTTCTGGGCAACGACCGGCCATGGCACACATTTGCCCGGCCATGGCTCAAATTTCTCGTCAATGGGCAGCTTTGGCACACATTTGCTCGGCCATGGCACTCATTTTCTCGGCAATGGGAAGCCATGGCACACATTTCCTCGGCCATGGCTCAAAGTTCTCGGCAATGGGGAGCCTTGGCACACATTTACTCGGCCATGGCTCAAATTTCTCGACAATGGGCAGCCTTGGCACACATTTGCTCCGCCATGGCACTCATTTTCTAGGCAACGACCGGCCATGGTACACATTTGCTCGGCCATGGCTCAAATTTCTCGACAATGGGCAGCCATGGCACACATTTGCTCGGCCATGGCTCAAATTTCTCGGCAATGGGCAGCCTTGGCACACATTTGCTCGGCCATGGCACTCATTTTCTAGGCAACGACCGGCCATTGCACACATTTGCTCGGCCATGGCTCAAATTTCTCGACAATGGGCAGCCTTGGCACACATTTGCTCGGCCATGGCACTCATTTTCTAGGCAACGACCTGCCATGGCACACAGTTGCTCGGCCATGGCTCAAATTTCTCGACAATGGGCAGCCATGGGACACATTTACTCGGCCATGGCTCAAATTTCTCGGCAATGGGCAGCCATGGCACACATTTGCTCGGCCATGGCTCAAATTTCTCGGCAATGGGCAGCCATGGCACTCATTTTCTCGGCAATGGGCAGCCATGGCACACATTTGCTCGGCCATGGCTCAAATTTCTCGGCAATGGGCAGCCTTGGCACACATTCGCTCGGCCATGGCACTCATTTTCTAGGCAACGACCGGCCATGGCACACATTTGCTCGGCCATGGCTCAAATTTCTCGGCAATGGGCAGCCTTGGCACACATTTCCTCGGCCATGGCTCAAATTTCTCGGCAATGGGCAGCCTTGGCACACATTTACTCGGCCATGGCACTCATTTTCTAGGCAACGACCGGCCATGGCACACATTTGCTCGGCCATGGCTCAAATTTCTTGACAATGGGCAGCCTTGGCAAACATTTGCTCGGCCGTGGCACTCATTTTCTAGGCAACGACCGGCCATGGCACACATTTGCTCGGCCATGGCTCAAATTTCTCGACAATGGGCAGCCATGGCTCACATTTGCTCGGCCATGGCTCAAATTTCTCGGCAATGGGCAGCAATGGCACACAATTGCTCGGCCATGGCTCAAATTTCTCGACAATGGGCAGCCTTGGCACACATTTGCTCCGCCATGGCACTCATTTTCTAGGCAACGACCGGCCATGGTACACATTTGCTCGGCCATGGCTCAAATTTCTCGACAATGGGCAGCCATGGCACACATTTGCTCGGCCATGGCTCAAATTTCTCGGCAATGGGCAGCCTTGGCACACATTTGCTCGGCCATGGCACTCATTTTCTAGGCAACGACCGGCCATTGCACACATTTGCTCGGCCATGGCTCAAATTTCTCGACAATGGGCAGCCTTGGCACACATTTGCTCGGCCATGGCACTCATTTTCTAGGCAACGACCTGCCATGGCACACAGTTGCTCGGCCATGGCTCAAATTTCTCGACAATGGGCAGCCATGGGACACATTTACTCGGCCATGGCTCAAATTTCTCGGCAATGGGCAGCCATGGCACACATTTGCTCGGCCATGGCTCAAATTTCTCGGCAATGGGCAGCCATGGCACTCATTTTCTCGGCAATGGGCAGCCATGGCACACATTTGCTCGGCCATGGCTCAAATTTCTCGGCAATGGGCAGCCTTGGCACACATTCGCTCGGCCATGGCACTCATTTTCTAGGCAACGACCGGCCATGGCACACATTTGCTCGGCCATGGCTCAAATTTCTCGGCAATGGGCAGCCTTGGCACACATTTCCTCGGCCATGGCTCAAATTTCTCGGCAATGGGCAGCCTTGGCACACATTTACTCGGCCATGGCACTCATTTTCTAGGCAACGACCGGCCATGGCACACATTTGCTCGGCCATGGCTCAAATTTCTTGACAATGGGCAGCCTTGGCAAACATTTGCTCGGCCGTGGCACTCATTTTCTAGGCAACGACCGGCCATGGCACACATTTGCTCGGCCATGGCTCAAATTTCTCGACAATGGGCAGCCATGGCTCACATTTGCTCGGCCATGGCTCAAATTTCTCGGCAATGGGCAGCAATGGCACACAATTGCTCGGCCATGGCTCAAATTACTCGGCAATGGGCAGCCTTGGCACACATTTGCTGGGCCATGGCACTCATTTTCTCGGCAATGGGCAGCCATGGCACACATTTGCTGGGCCATGGCTCAAATTACTCGGCAATGGGCAGCCTTGGCACACATTTGCTGGGCCATGGCACTTATTTTCTCGGCAATGGGCAGCCATGGCACACATTTGCTCGGCCATGGCTCAAATTTCTCGGCAATGGGCAGCCATGGCACACATTTGCTCGGCCATGGCTCAAATTTCTCGGCAATGGGCAGCCTTGGCACACATTTGCTCGGCCATGGCACTCATTTTCTAGGCAACGACCGGCCATGGCACACATTTGCTCGGCCATGGCTCAAATTTCTCGACAATGGTCAGCCATGGCACACATTTCCTCGGCCATGGCTCGAATTTCTCGACAATGGGCAGCCTTGGCACACATTTGCTCCGCCATGGCACTCATTTTCTAGGCAACGACCGGCCATGGCACACATTTGCTCGGCCATGGCTCAAATTTCTCGACAATGGGCAGCCATGGCACACATTTGCTCGGCCATGGCTCAAATTTCTCGGCAATGGGCAGCCTTGGCACACATTTGCTCGGCCATGGCACTCATTTTCTAGGCAACGACCGGCCATTGCACACATTTGCTCGGCCATGGCTCAAATTTCTCGACAATGGGCAGCCTTGGCACACATTTGCTCGGCCATGGCACTCATTTTCTAGGCAACGACCAGCCATGGCACACAGTTGCTCGGCCATGGCTCAAATTTCTTGACAATGGGCAGCCTTGGCAAACATTTGCTCGGCCGTGGCACTCATTTTCTAGGCAACGACCGGCCATGGCACACATTTGCTCGGCCATGGCTCAAATTTCTCGACAATGGGCAGCCATGGCTCACATTTGCTCGGCCATGGCTCAAATTTCTCGGCAATGGGCAGCAATGGCACACAATTGCTCGGCCATGGCTCAAATTACTCGGCAATGGGCAGCCTTGGCACACATTTGCTGGGCCATGGCACTCATTTTCTCGGCAATGGGCAGCCATGGCACACATTTGCTGGGCCATGGCTCAAATTACTCGGCAATGGGCAGCCTTGGCACACATTTGCTGGGCCATGGCACTCATTTTCTCGGCAATGGGCAGCCATGGCACACATTTGCTCGGCCATGGCTCAAATTTCTCGGCAATGGGCAGCCATGGCACACATTTGCTCGGCCATGGCTCAAATTTCTCGGCAATGGGCAGCCTTGGCACACATTTGCTCGGCCATGGCACTCATTTTCTAGGCAACGACCGGCCATGGCACACATTTGCTCGGCCATGGCTCAAATTTCTCGACAATGGTCAGCCATGGCACACATTTCCTCGGCCATGGCTCGAATTTCTCGACAATGGGCAGCCTTGGCACACATTTGCTCCGCCATGGCACTCATTTTCTAGGCAACGACCGGCCATGGCACACATTTGCTCGGCCATGGCTCAAATTTCTCGACAATGGGCAGCCATGGCACACATTTGCTCGGCCATGGCTCAAATTTCTCGACAATGGGCAGCCATGGCACATATTTGCTCGGCCATGGCTCAAATTTCTCGGCAATGGGCAGCCATGGCACACATTTGCTCAGCCATGGGCAGCCTTGGCACACATTCGCTCGGCCATGGCACTCATTTTCTAAGCAACGACCGGCCATGGCACACATTTGCTCGGCCATGGCTCAAATTTCTCGACAATGGGCAGCGATGGCACACATTTGCTCGGCCATGGCTCAAATTTCTCGGCAATGGGCAGCTTTGGCACACATTTGCTCGGCCATGGCACTCATTTTCTCGGCAATGGGCAGCCATGGCACACATTTCCTCGGCCATGGCTCAAAGTTCTCGGCAATGGGTTGCCTTGGCACACATTTACTCGGCCATGGCTCAAATTTCTCGACAATGGGCAGCCTTGGCACACATTTGCTCCGCCATGGCACTCATTTTCTAGGCAACGACCGGCCATGGCACACATTTGCTCGGCCATGGCTCAAATTTCTCGACAATGGGCAGCCATGGCACACATTTGCTCGGCCATGGCTCAAATTTCTCGGCAATGGGCAGCCTTGGCACACATTTGCTCGGCCATGGCACTCATTTTCTAGGCAATGACCGGCCATTGCACACATTTGCTCGGCCATGGCTCAAATTTCTCGACAATGGGCAGCCTTGGCACACATTTGCTCGGCCATGGCACTCATTTTCTAGGCAACGACCTGCCATGGCACACAGTTGCTCGGCCATGGCTCAAATTTCTCGACAATGGGCAGCCATGGCACACATTTGCTCGGCCATGGCTAAAATTTCTCGGCAATGGGCAGCCATGGCACTCATTTTCTCGGCAATGGGCAGCCATGGCACACATTTGCTCGGCCATGGCTCAAATTTCTCGGCAAATGGGCAGCCTTGGCACACATTCGCTCGGCCATGGCACTCATTTTCTAGGCAACGACCGGCCATGGCACACATTTGCTCGGCCATGCTCAAATTTCTCGGCAATGGGCAGCCTTGGCACACATTTACTCGGCCATGGCTCAAATTTCTCGGCAATGGGCAGCCTTGGCACACATTTACTCGGCCATGGCACTCATTTTCTAGGCAACGACCGGCCATGGCACACATTTGCTCGGCCATGGCTCAAATTTCTTGACAATGGGCAGCCTTGGCAAACATTTGCTCGGCCGTGGCACTCATTTTCTAGGCAACGACCGGCCATGGCACACATTTGCTCGGCCATGGCTCAAATTTCTTGACAATGGGCAGCCTTGGCAAACATTTGCTCGGCCGTGGCACTCATTTTCTAGGCAACGACCGGCCATGGCACACATTTGCTCGGCCATGGCTCAAATTTCTCGACAATGGGCAGCCATGGCTCACATTTGCTCGGCCATGGCTCAAATTTCTCGGCAATGGGCAGCAATGGCACACAATTGCTCGGCCATGGCTCAAATTACTCGGCAATGGGCAGCCTTGGCACACATTTGCTGGGCCATGGCACTCATTTTCTCGGCAATGGGCAGCCATGGCACACATTTGCTGGCCCATGGCTCAAATTACTCGCAATGGGCAGCCTTGGCACACATTTGCTGGGCCATGGCACTCATTTTCTCGGCAATGGGCAGCCATGGCACACATTTGCTCGGCCATGGCTCAAATTTCTCGGCAATGGGCAGCCATGGCACACATTTGCTCGGCCATGGCTCAAATTTCTCGGCATGGGCAGCCTTGGCACACATTTGCTCGGCCATGGCACTCATTTTCTAGGCAACGACCGGCCATGGCACACATTTGCTCGGCCCATGGCTCAAATTTCTCGACAATGGTCAGCCATGGCACACATTTCCTCGGCCATGGCTCGAATTTCTCGACAATGGGCAGCCTTGGCACACATTTGCTCCGCCATGGCACTCATTTTCTAGGCAACGACCGGCCATGGCACACATTTGCTCGGCCATAGGCTCAAATTTCTCGACAATGGGCAGCCATGGCACACATTTGCTCGGCCATGGCTCAAATTTCTCGGCAATGGGCAGCCTTGGCACACATTTGCTCGGCCATGGCACTCATTTTCTAGGCAACGACCGGCCATTGCACACATTTGCTCGGCCATGGCTCAAATTTCTCGACAATGGGCAGCCTTGGCACACATTTGCTCGGCCATGGCACTCATTTTCTAGGCAACGACCAGCCATGGCACACAGTTGCTCGGCCATGGCTCAAATTTCTCGACAATGGGCAGCCATGGCACACATTTGCTCGGCCATGGCTCAAATTTCTCGGCAATGGGCAGCCATGGCACACATTTGCTCGGCCATGGCTAAAATTTCTCGGCAATGGGCAGCCATGGCACTCATTTTCTCGGCAATGGGCAGCCATGGCACACATTTGCTCGGCCATGGCTCAAAGTTCTCGGCAATGGGCAGCCTTGGCACACATTCGCTCGGCCATGGCACTCATTTTCTAGGCAACGACCGCCATGGCACACATTTGCTCGGCCATGGCTCAAATTTCTCGGCAATGGGCAGCCTTGGCACACATTTCCTCGTCCATGGCTCAAATTTCTCGGCAATGGGCAGCCTTGGCACACATTTACTCGGCCATGGCTCAAATTTCTCGCAATGGGCAGCCTTGGCACACATTTACTCGGCCATGGCACTCATTTTCTAGGCAACGACCGGCCATGGCACACATTTGCTCGGCCGTGGCTCAAATTTCTTGACAATGGGCAGCCTTGGCAAACATTTGCTCGGCCATGGCACTCATTTTCTAGGCAACGACCGGCCATGGCACACATTTGCTCGGCCATGGCTCAAATTTCTCGACAATGGGAAGCCATGGCTCACATTTGCTCGGCCATGGCTCAAATTTCTCGGCAATGGGCAGCCATGGCACACAATTGCTCGGCCATGGCTCAAATTACTCGGCAATGGGCAGCCTTGGCACACATTTGCTCGGCCATGGCACTCATTTTCTCAGCAATGGGCAGCCATGGCACACATTTGCTCGGCCATGGCTGAAATTTCTCGGCAATGGGCAGCCATGGCACACATTTTGCTCGGCCATGGCTCAAATTTCTCGGCAATGGGCAGCCTTGGCACACATTTGCTCGGCCATGGCACTCATTTTCTAGGCAACGACCGGCCATGGCACACATTTGCTCGGCCATGGCTCAAATTTCTCGACAATGGTCAGCCATGGCACACATTTCCTCGGTCATGGCTCAAATTTCTCGTTAATGGGCAGCCTTGGCACACATTTACTCGGCCATGGCACTCATTTTCTAGGCAACGACCGGCCATGGCACACATTTGCTCGGCCATGGCTCAAATTTCTCGCAATGGGCAGCCTTGGCACACATTTGCTCGGCCATGGCACTCATTTTCTAGGCAACGACCGGCCATGGGCACACTTTTGCTCGGCCATGGCTCAAATTTCTCGACAATGGGCAGCCATGGCACACATTTCCTCGGTCATGGCTCCAATTTCTCGGCAATGGGCAGCCTTGGCACACATTTACTCGGCCATGGCACTCATTTTCTAGGCAACGACCGGCCATGGCACACATTTGCTCGGCCGTGGCTCAAATTTCTTGACAATGGGCAGCCTTGGCAAACATTTGCTCGGCCATGGCACTCATTTTCTAGGCAAACGACCGGCATTGCACACATTTGCTCGGCCATGGCTCATATTTCTCGACAATGGGAAGCCATGGCTCACATTTGCTCGGCCATGGCTCAAATTTCTCGGCAATGGGCAGCCATGGCACACAATTGCTCGGCCATGGCTCAAATTACTCGGCAATGGGCAGCCTTGGCACACATTTGCTCGGCCATGGCACTCATTTTCTCGGCAATGGGCAGCCATGGCAGACATTTTCTCGGCCATGGCTCAAATTTCTCGGCAATGTGCAGCCTTGGCACACATTTGCTCGGCCATGGCACTCATTTTCTAGGCAACGACCGGCCATGGCACACATTTGCTCGGCCATGGCTCAAATTTCTCGACAATGGTCAGCCATGGCACACATTTCCTCGGCCATGGCTCAAATTTCTCGGCAATGGGCAGCCTTGGCTCACATTTGCTCGGCCATGGCACTCATTTTCTCGGCAATGGGCAGCCATGGCACACATTTGCTCGGCCATGGCTCAAATTTCTCGGCAATGGGCAGCCATGGCACACATTTGCTCGGCCATGGCTCAAATTTCTCGGCAATGGGCAGCCTTGGCACAATTTTTTGCTCGGCCATGGCACTCATTTTCTAGGCAAACGACCGGCCATGGCACACATTTGCTCGGCCATGGCTCAAAATTTCTCGACAATGGGGCAGCCATGGCTCACATTTGCTCGGCCATGGCTCAAAATTTCTCGGCAATGGGCAGCCATGGCACACAATTGCTCGGCCCATGGCTCAAATTTCTCGGCAATGGGCAGCCTTGGCACACATTTGCTCGGCCATGGCACTCATTTTCTCGGCAATGGGCAGCCATGGCACACATTTGCTCGGCCATGGCTCAAATTTCTTGACAATGGGCAGCCATGGCACACATTTGTTCGGCCATGGCTCAAATTTCTCGGCAATGGGCAGCCTTGGCACACATTTGCTCGGCCATGGCACTCATTTTCTAGGCAACGACCGGCCATTGCACACATTTGCTCGGCCATGACTCAAATTTCTCGACAATGGGCAGCCTTGGCACACATTTGCTCGGCCATGGCACTCATTTTCTAGGCAACGACCCGCCATGGCACACATTTGCTCGGCCATGGCTCAAATTTCTCGACAATGGGCAGCCATGGCACATATTTGCTCGGCCATGGCTCAAATTTCTCGGCAATGGGCAGCCATGGCACACTTTTGCTCGGCCATGGGCAGCCTTGGAACACATTCGCTCGGCCATGGCACTCATTTTCTAGGCAACGACCGGCCATGGCATACATTTGCTCGGCCATGGCTCAAATTTCTCGACATTGGGCAGCCATGGCACACATTTCCTCGTCCATGGCTCAAATTTCTCGGCAATGGGCAGCCTTGGCACACATTTACTCGGCCATGTCTCAAATTTCTCGGCAATGGGCAGCCCTGGCACACATTTACTCGGCCATGGCACTCATTTTCTAGGCAACGACCGGCCATGGCACACATTTGCTCGGCCGTGGCTCAAATTTCTTGACAATGGGCAGCCTTGGCAAACATTTGCTCGGCCATGGCACTCATTTTCTAGGCAACGACCGGCCATGGCACACATTTGCTCGGCCATGGCTCAAATTTCTCGACAATGGGAAGCCATGGCTCACATTTGCTCGGCCATGGCTCAAATTTCTCGGCAATGGGCAGCCATGGCACACAATTGCTCGGCCATGGCTCAAATTACTCGGCAATGGGCAGCCTTGGCACACATTTGCTCGGCCATGGCACTCATTTTCTCGGCAATGGGCAGCCATGGCACACATTTGCTCGGCCATGGCTCAAATTTCTCGGCAATGGGCAGCCATGGCACACATTTGCTCGGCCATGGCTCAAATTTCTCGGCAATGGGCAGCCTTGGCACACATTTGCTCGGCCATGGCACTCATTTTCTAGGCAACGACCGGCCATGGCACACATTTGCTCGGCCATGGCTCAAATTTCTCGACAATGGTCAGCCATGGCACACATTTCCTCGGTCATGGCTCAAATTTCTCGGCAATGGGCAGCCTTGGCACACATTTACTCGGCCATGGCACTCATTTTCTAGGCAACGACCGGCCATGGCACACATTTGTTCGGCCATGGCTCAAATTTCTTGACAATGGCCAGCCTTGGCAAATATTTGCTCGGCCATGGCACTCATTTTCTAGGCAACGACCGGCCATGGCTCACATTTGCTCGGCCATGGCTCAAATTTCTCGGCAATGGGCAGCCATGGCACACAATTGCTCGGCCATGGCTCAAATTACTCGGCAATGGGCAGCCTTGGCACACATTTGCTCAGCCATGGCACTCATTTTCTCGGCAATGGGCAGCCATGGCACACATTTGCTCGGCCATGGCTCAAATTTCTCGGCAATGGGCAGCCATGGCACACATTTGCTCGGCCATGGCTCAAATTTCTCGGCAATGGGCAGCCATGGCACACATTTGCTCGGCCATGGCTCAAATTTCTCGGCAATGGGCAGCCTTGGCACACATTTACTTGGCCATGGCACTCATTTTCTAGGCAACGACCGGCCATTGCACACATTTGCTCGGCCATGGCTCAAATTTCTTGACAATGGGCAGCCATGGCAAACATTTGCTCGGCCATGGCACTCATTTTCTAGGCAACGACCGGCCATGGCACACATTTGCTCGGCCATGGCTCAAATTTCTCGACAATGGGCAGCCATGGCTCACATTTGCTCGGCCATGGCTCAAATTTCTCGGCAATGGGCAGCCATGGCACACAATTGCTCGGCCATGGCTCAAATTACTCGGCAATGGGCAGCCTTGGCACACATTTGCTCGGCCATGGCACTCATTTTCTCGGCAATGGGAAGCCATGGCACACATTTGCTCGGCCATGGCTCAAATTTCTCGGCAATGGGCAGCCATGGCACACATTTGCTCGGCCATGGCTCAAATTTCTCGGCAATGTGCAGCCTTGGCACACATTTGCTCGGCCATGGCACTCATTTTCTAGGCAACGACCGGCCATGGCACATATTTGCTCGGCCATGGCTCAAATTTCTCGACAATGGTCAGCCATGGCACACATTTCCTCGGCCATGGCTCAAATTTCTCGGCAATGGGCAGCCTTGGCTCACATTTGCTCGGCCATGGCACTCATTTTCTCGGCAATGGGCAGCCATGGCACACATTTGCTCGGCCATAGCTCAAATTTCTCGGCAATGGGCAGCTATGGCACACATTTGCTCGGCCATGGCTCAAATTTCTCGGCAATGTGCAGCCTTGGCACACATTTGCTCGGCCATGGCACTCATTTTCTAGGCAACGACCGGCCATGGCACACATTTGCTCGGCCATGGCTCAAATTTCTCGACAATGGTCAGCCATGGCACACATTTCCTCGGCCATGGCTCAAATTTCTCGGCAATGGGCAGCCTTGGCTCACATTTGCTCGGCCATGGCACTCATTTTCTAGGCAACGACCAGCCATGGCACACAGTTGCTCGGCCATGGCTCAAATTTCTCGACAATGGGCAGCCATGGCACACATTTGCTCGGCCATGGCTCAAATTTCTCGGCAATGGGAAGCCATGGCACACATTTGCTCGGCCATGGCTCAAATTTCTCGGCAATGGGCAGCCTTGGCACACATTTGCTCGGCCATGGCACTCATTTTCTCGGCAATGGGCAGCCATGGCACACATTTGCTCGGCCATGGCTCAAATTTCTCGGCAATGGGCAGCCTTGGCACACATTCGCTCGGCCATGGCACTCATTTTCTAGGCAACGACCGGCCATGGCACACATTTGCTCGGCCATGGCTCAAATTTCTCGACAATGGGCAGCCATGGCACACATTTGCTCGGCCATGGCTCAAATTTCTCGGCAATGGGCAGCCTTGGCACACATTTCCTCGGCCATGGCTCAAATTTCTCGGCAATGGGCAGCCTTGGCACACATTCACTCGGCCATGGCTCAAATTTCTCGGCAATGGGCAGCCTTGGCACACATTTACTCGGCCATGGCACTCATTTTCTAGGCAACGACCGGCCATGGCACACATTTGCTCGGCCATGGCTCAAATTTCTTGACAATGGGCAGCCTTAGCAAACATTTGCTCGGCCATGGCACTCATTTTCTAGGCAACGACCGGCCATGGCACACATTTGCTCGGCCATGGCTCAAATTTCTCGACAATGGGCAGCCATGGCACACAATTGCTCGGCCATGGCTCAAATTACTCGGCAATGGGCAGCCTTGGCACACATTTGCTCGGCCATGGCACTAATTTTCTCGGCAATGGGCAGCCATGGCACACATTTGCTCGGCCATGGCTGAAATTTCTCGGCAATGGGCAGCCATGGCACACATTTGCTCGGCCATGGCTCAAATTTCTCGGCAATGGGCAGCCTTGGCACACATTTGCTCGGCCATGGCACTCATTTTCTAGGCAACGACCGGCCATGGCACACATTTGCTCGGCCATGGCTCAAATTTCTCGACAATGGTCAGCCATGGCACACATTTCCTCGGTCATGGCTCAAATTTCTAGGCAATGGGCAGCCTTGGCACACATTTACTCGGCCATGGCTCTCATTTTCTAGGCAACGACCGGCCATGGCACACATTTGCTCGGCCATGGCTCAAATTTCTCGACAATGGTCAGCCATGGCACACATTTCCTCGGCCATGGCTCAAATTTTTCGGCAATGGGCAGCCTTGGCTCACATTTGCTCGGCCATGGCACTCATTTTCTCGGCAATGGGCAGCCATGGCACACATTTGCTCGGCCATGGCTCAAATTTCTCGGCAATGTGCAGCCATGGCACACATTTGCTCGGCCATGGCTCAAATTTCTCGGCAATGGGCAGCCTTGGCACACATTTGCTCGGCCATGGCACTCATTTTCTAGGCAACGACCGGCCATGGCACACATTTGCTCGGCCATGGCTCAAATTTCTCGACAATGGGCAGCCATGGCTCACATTTGCTCGGCCATGGCTCAAATTTCTCGGCAATGGGCAGCCATGGCACACAATTGCTCGGCCATGGCTCAAATTTCTCGGCAATGGGCAGCCTTGGCACACATTTGCTCGGCCATGGCACTCATTTTCTCGGCAATGGGCAGCCATGGCACACCTTTGCTCGGCCATGGCTCAAATTTCTCGACAATGGGCAGCCATGGCACACATTTGCTCGGCCATGGCTCAAATTTCTAGGCAATGGGAAGCCTTGGCACACATTTGCTCGGCCATGGCACTCATTTTCTAGGCAACGACCTGCCATTGCACACATTTGCTCGGCCATGGCTCAAATTTCTCGGCAATGGGCAGCCTTGGCACACATTTGCTCGGCCATGGCACTCATTTTCTCGGCAATGGGCAGACATGGCACACCTTTGCTCGGCCATGGCTCAAATTTCTCGACAATGGGCAGCCATGGCACACATTTGCTCGGCCATGGCTCAAATTTCTTGGCAATGGGAAGCCTTGGCACACATTTGCTCGGCCATGGCACTCATTTTCTAGGCAACGACCTGCCATTGCACACATTTGCTCGGCCATGGCTCAAATTTCTCGACAATGGGCAGCCATGGCTCACATTTGCTCGGCCATGGCTCAAATTTCTCGGCAATGGGCAGCCATGGCACACAATTGCTCGGCCATGGCTCAAATTTCTCGGCAATGGGCAGCCTTGGCACACATTTGCTCGGCCATGGCACTCATTTTCTCGGCAATGGGCAGCCATGGCACACCTTTGCTCGGCCATGGCTCAAATTTCTCGACACTGGGCAGCCATGGCACACATTTGCTCGGCCATGGCTCAAATTTCTCGGCAATGGGAAGCCTTGGCACACATTTGCTCGGCCATGGCACTCATTTTCTAGGCAACGACCTGCCATTGCACACATTTGCTAGGCCATGGCTCAAATTTCTCGACAATGGGCAGCCTTGGCACACATTTGCTCGGCCATGGCACTCATTTTCTAGGCAACGACCAGCCATGGCACACATTTGCTCGGCCATGGCTCAAATTTCTCGGCAATGGGCAGCCATGGCACACATTTTCTCGGCCATGGCTCAAATTTCTCGGCAATGGGCAGCCTTGGCACACATTTGCTCGGCCATGGCACTCATTTTCTAGGCAACGACCGGCTATGGCACACATTTGCTCGGCCATGGCTCAAATTTCTCGACAATGGGCAGCCATGGCACACATTTCCTCGGCCATGGCACTCATTTTCTAGGCAACGACCGGCTATGGCACACATTTGCTCGGCCATGGCTCAAATTTCTCGACAATGGGCAGCATTGGCACACATTTCCTCGGCCATGGCTCAAATTTCTCGGCAATGGGCAGCCTTGGCACACATTTACTCGGCCATGGCTCAAATTTCTCGGCAATGGGCAGCCTTGGCACACATTTACTCGGCCATGGCACTCATTTTCTAGGCAACGACCGGCCATGGCAAACATTTGCTCGGCCATGGCTCAAATTTCTCGACAATGGTCAGCCATGGCACACATTTCCTCGGCCATGGCTCAAATTTCTCGGCAATGGGCAGCCTTGGCTCACATTTGCTCGGCCATGGCACTCATTTTCTCGGCAATGGGCAGCCATGGCACACATTTGCTCGGCCATGGCTCAAATTTCTCGGCAATGGGCAGCCATGGCACACATTTGCTCGGCCATGGCTCAAATTTCTCGGCAATGGGCAGCCTTGGCACAATTTTTTGCTCGGCCATGGCACTCATTTTCTAGGCAACGACCGGCCATGGCACACATTTGCTCGTCCATGGCTCAAATTTCTCGACAATGGGCAGCCATGGCTCACATTTGCTCGGCCATGGCTCAAATTTCTCGGCAATGGGCAGCCATGGCACACAATTGCTCGGCCATGGCTCAAATTTCTCGGCAATGGGCAGTCTTGGCACACATTTGCTCGGCCATGGCACTCATTTTCTCGGCAATGGGCAGCCATGGCACACATTTGCTCGGCCATGGCTCAAATTTCTCGACAATGGGCAGCCTTGGCACACATTTGCTCGGCCATGGCACTCATTTTCTAGGCAACGACCGGCCATTGCACACATTTGCTCGGCCATGGCTCAAATTTCTCGACAATGGGCAGCCTTGGCACACATTTGCTCGGCCATGGCACTCATTTTCTAGGCAACGACCAGCCATGGCACACATTTGCTCGGCCATGGCTCAAATTTCTCGACAATGGGCAGCCATGGCACATATTTGCTCGGCCATGGCTCAAATTTCTCGGCAATGGGCAGCCATGGCACACATTTGCTCGGCCATGGGCAGCCTTGGCACACATTCGCTCGGCCATGGCACTCATTTTCTAGGCAACGACCGGCCATGGCACACATTTGCTCGGCCATGGCTCAAATTTCTTGACAATGGGCAGCCATGGCACACATTTGCTCGGCCATGGCTCAAATTTCTCGGCAATGGGCAGCCTTGGCACACATTCGCTCGGCCATGGCACTCATTTTCTAGGCAACGACCGGCCATTGCACACATTTGCTCGGCCATGGCTCAAATTTCTCGACAATGGGCAGCCTTGGCACACATTTGCTCGGCCATGGCACTCATTTTCTCGGCAATGGGCAGCCATGGCACACATTTCCTCGGCCATGGCTCAAATTTCTCGGCAATGGGAAGCCATGGCACACATTTGCTCGGCCATGGCTCAAATTTCTCGGCAATGGGCAGCCTTGGCACACATTTACTCGGCCATGGCACTCATTTTCTCGGCAACGACCGGCCATGGCACACATTTTCCCGGTCATGGCTCAAATTTCTCGGCAATGGGCAGCCTTGGCACACAATTGCTCGGCCATGGCACTCATTTTCTCGGCAATGGGCAGCCATGGCACACATTTGCTCGGCCATGGCACAAATTTCTCGGCAATGGGCAGCCATGGCACACATTTCCTCGGCCATGGCTCGAATTTCTCGACAATGGGCAGCCTTGGCACACATTTGCTCCGCCATGGCACTCATTTTCTAGGCAACGACCGGCCATGGCACACATTTGCTCGGCCATGGCTCAAATTTCTCGACAATGGGCAGCCATGGCACACATTTGCTCGGCCATGGCTCAAATTTCTCGGCAATGGGCAGCCTTGGCACACATTTGCTCGGCCATGGCACTCATTTTCTAGGCAACGACCGGCCATTGCACACATTTGCTCGGCCATGGCTCAAATTTCTCGACAATGGGCAGCCTTGGCACACATTTGCTCGGCCATGGCACTCATTTTCTAGGCAACGACCAGCCATGGCACACAGTTGCTCGGCCATGGCTCAAATTTCTCGACAATGGGCAGCCATGGCACACATTTGCTCGGCCATGGCACAAATTTCTCGGCAATGGGCAGCCATGGCACACATTTCCTCGGCCATGGCTCGAATTTCTCGACAATGGGCAGCCTTGGCACACATTTGCTCCGCCATGGCACTCATTTTCTAGGCAACGACCGGCCATGGCACACATTTGCTCGGCCATGGCTCAAATTTCTCGACAATGGGCAGCCATGGCACACATTTGCTCGGCCATGGCTCAAATTTCTCGGCAATGGGCAGCCTTGGCACACATTTGCTCGGCCATGGCACTCATTTTCTAGGCAACGACCGGCCATTGCACACATTTGCTCGGCCATGGCTCAAATTTCTCGACAATGGGCAGCCTTGGCACACATTTGCTCGGCCATGGCACTCATTTTCTAGGCAACGACCAGCCATGGCACACAGTTGCTCGGCCATGGCTCAAATTTCTCGACAATGGGCAGCCATGGCACACATTTGCTCGGCCATGGCTCAAATTTCTCGGCAATGGGCAGCCATGGCACACATTTGCTCGGCCATGGGCAGCCTTGGCACACATTCGCTCGGCCATGGCACTCATTTTCTAGGCAACGACCGGCCATGGCACACATTTGCTCGGCCATGGCTCAAATTTCTTGACAATGGGCAGCCATGGCACACATTTGCTCGGCCATGGCTCAAATTTCTCGGCAATGGGCAGCCTTGGCACACATTCGCTCGGCCATGGCACTCATTTTCTAGGCAACGACCGGCCATTGCACACATTTGCTCGGCCATGGCTCAAATTTCTCGACAATGGGCAGCCTTGGCACACATTTGCTCGGCCATGGCACTCATTTTCTCGGCAATGGGCAGCCATGGCACACATTTCCTCGGCCATGGCTCAAATTTCTCGGCAATGGGAAGCCATGGCACACATTTGCTCGGCCATGGCTCAAATTTCTCGGCAATGGGCAGCCTTGGCACACATTTACTCGGCCATGGCACTCATTTTCTCGGCAACGACCGGCCATGGCACACATTTTCCCGGTCATGGCTCAAATTTCTCGGCAATGGGCAGCCTTGGCACACAATTGCTCGGCCATGGCACTCATTTTCTCGGCAATGGGCAGCCATGGCACACATTTGCTCGGCCATGGCACAAATTTCTCGGCAATGGGCAGCCATGGCACACATTTCCTCGGCCATGGCTCGAATTTCTCGACAATGGGCAGCCTTGGCACACATTTGCTCCGCCATGGCACTCATTTTCTAGGCAACGACCGGCCATGGCACACATTTGCTCGGCCATGGCTCAAATTTCTCGACAATGGGCAGCCATGGCACACATTTGCTCGGCCATGGCTCAAATTTCTCGGCAATGGGCAGCCTTGGCACACATTTGCTCGGCCATGGCACTCATTTTCTAGGCAACGACCGGCCATTGCACACATTTGCTCGGCCATGGCTCAAATTTCTCGACAATGGGCAGCCTTGGCACACATTTGCTCGGCCATGGCACTCATTTTCTAGGCAACGACCAGCCATGGCACACAGTTGCTCGGCCATGGCTCAAATTTCTCGACAATGGGCAGCCATGGCACACATTTGCTCGGCCATGGCACAAATTTCTCGGCAATGGGCAGCCATGGCACACATTTCCTCGGCCATGGCTCGAATTTCTCGACAATGGGCAGCCTTGGCACACATTTGCTCCGCCATGGCACTCATTTTCTAGGCAACGACCGGCCATGGCACACATTTGCTCGGCCATGGCTCAAATTTCTCGACAATGGGCAGCCATGGCACACATTTGCTCGGCCATGGCTCAAATTTCTCGGCAATGGGCAGCCTTGGCACACATTTGCTCGGCCATGGCACTCATTTTCTAGGCAACGACCGGCCATTGCACACATTTGCTCGGCCATGGCTCAAATTTCTCGACAATGGGCAGCCTTGGCACACATTTGCTCGGCCATGGCACTCATTTTCTAGGCAACGACCAGCCATGGCACACAGTTGCTCGGCCATGGCTCAAATTTCTCGACAATGGGCAGCCATGGCACACATTTGCTCGGCCATGGCTCAAATTTCTCGGCAATGGGCAGCCATGGCACACATTTCCTCGGCCATGGCTAAAATTTCTCGGCAATGGGCAGCCTTGGCACACATTTGCTCGGCCATGGCACTCATTTTCTCGGCAATGGGCAGCCATGGCACACATTTGCTCGGCCATGGCTCAAATTTCTCGGCAATGGGCAGCCTTGGCACACATTCGCTCGGCCATGGCACTCATTTTCTAGGCAACGACCGGCCATTGCACACATTTGCTCGGCCATGGCTCAAATTTCTCGACAATGGGCAGCCTTGGCACACATTTGCTCGGCCATGGCACTCATTTTCTAGGCAACGACCAGCCATGGCACACAGTTGCTCGGCCATGGCTCAAATTTCTCGGCAATGGGCAGCCATGGCACACATTTCCTCGGCCATGGCTCAAATTTCTCGGCAATGGGCAGCCTTGGCTCATATTTGCTCGGCCATGGCACTCATTTTCTCGGCAATGGGCAGCCATGGCACACATTTGCTCGGCCATGGCTCAAATTTCTCGGCAATGGGCAGCCATGGCACACATTTGCTCGGCGATGGCTCAAATTTCTCGGCAATGGGCAGCCTTGGCACAATTTTTTGCTCGGCCATGGCACTCATTTTCTAGGCAACGACCGGCCATGGCACACATTTGCTCGTCCATGGCTCAAATTTCTCGACAATGGGCAGCCATGGCTCACATTTGCTCGGCCATGGCTCAAATTTCTCGGCAATGGGCAGCCATGGCACACAATTGATCGGCCATGGCTCAAATTTCTCGGCAATGGGCAGTCTTGGCACACATTTGCTCGGCCATGGCACTCATTTTCTCGGCAATGGGCAGCCATGGCACACATTTGCTCGGCCATGGCTCAAATTTCTCGACAATGGGCAGCCTTGGCACACATTTGCTCGGCCATGGCACTCATTTTCTAGGCAACGACCGGCCATTGCACACATTTGCTCGGCCATGGCTCAAATTTCTCGACAATGGGCAGCCTTGGCACACATTTGCTCGGCCATGGCACTCATTTTCTAGGCAACGACCAGCCATGGCACACATTTGCTCGGCCATGGCTCAAATTTCTCGACAATGGGCAGCCATGGCACATATTTGCTCGGCCATGGCTCAAATTTCTCGGCAATGGGCAGCCATGGCACACATTTGCTCGGCCATGGGCAGCCTTGGCACACATTCGCTCGGCCATGGCACTCATTTTCTAGGCAACGACCGGCCATGGCACACATTTGCTCGGCCATGGCTCAAATTTCTCGACAATGGGCAGCCATGGCTCAAATTTCTCGACAATGGTCAGCCATGGCACACATTTCCTCGGCCATGGCTCAAATTTCTCGACAATGGGCAGCCTTGGCACACATTTGCTCCGCCATGGCTCAAATTTCTCGGCAATGGGCAGCCTTGGCACACATTTGCTCGGCCATGGCACTCATTTTCTCGGCAATGGGCAGCCTTGGCACACATTTACTCGGCCATGGCACTCATTTGCTCGGCAACGACCGGCCATGGCATAAATTTTCCCGGTCATGGCTCAAATTTCTCGGCAATGGGCAGCCTTGGCACACAATTGCTCGGCCATGGCACTCATTTTCTCGGCAATGGGCAGCCATGGCACACATTTGCTCGGCCATGGCACAAATTTCTCGGCAATGGGCAGCCATGGCACACATTTGCTCGGCCATGGCTCAAATTTCTCGGCAATGGGCAGCCTTGGCACACATTTGCTCGGCCATGGCACTCATTTTCTAGGCAACGACCGGCCATGGCACACATTTGCTCGGCCATGGCTCAAATTTCTCGACAATGGTCAGCCATGGCACACATTTCCTCGGCCATGGCTCGAATTTCTCGACAATGGGCAGCCTTGGCACACATTTGCTCCGCCATGGCACTCATTTTCTAGGCAACGACCGGCCATGGCACACATTTGCTCGGCCATGGCTCAAATTTCTCGACAATGGGCAGCCATGGCACACATTTGCTCGGCCATGGCTCAAATTTCTCGGCAATGGGCAGCCTTGGCACACATTTGCTCGGCCATGGCACTCATTTTCTAGGCAACGACCGGCCATTGCACACATTTGCTCGGCCATGGCTCAAATTTCTCGACAATGGGCAGCCTTGGCACACATTTGCTCGGCCATGGCTCAAATTTCTCGACAATGGGCAGCCTTGGCACACATTTACTCGGCCATGGCACTCATTTTCTCGGCAACGACCGGCCATGGCACACATTTTCCCGGTCATGGCTCAAATTTCTCGGCAATGCGCAGCCTTGGCACACAATTGCTCGGCCATGGCACTCATTTTCTCGGCAATGGGCAGCCATGGCACACATTTGCTCGGCCATGGCACAAATTTCTCGGCAATGGGCAGCCATGGCACACATTTGCTCGGCCATGGCTCAAATTTCTCGGCAATGGGCAGCCATGGCTCAAATTTCTCGACAATGGTCAGCCATGGCACACATTTCCTCGGCCATGGCTCAAATTTCTCGACAATGGGCAGCCTTGGCACACATTTGCTCCGCCATGGCTCAAATTTCTCGGCAATGGGCAGCCATGGCACACATTTGCTCGGCCATGGCTCAAATTTCTCGGCAATGGGCAGCCATGGCACACATTTGCTCGGCCATGGCTCAAATTTCTCGGCAATGGGCAGCCTTGGCACACATTTGCTCGGCCATGGCACTCATTTTCTAGGCAACGACCGGCCATTGCACACATTTGCTCGGCCATGGCTCAAATTTCTCGACAATGGGCAGCCTTGGCACACATTTGCTCGGCCATGGCTCAAATTTCTCGACAATGGGCAGCCATGGCTCAAATTTCTCGACAATGGTCAGCCATGGCACACATTTCCTCGGCCATGGCTCAAATTTCTCGACAATGGGCAGCCTTGGCACACATTTGCTCCGCCATGGCTCAAATTTCTCGGCAATGGGCAGCCATGGCACACATTTGCTCGGCCATGGCTCAAATTTCTCGGCAATGGGCAGCCTTGGCACACATTTACTCGGCCATGGCACTCCTTTTCTCGGCAACGACCGGCCATGGCACACATTTTCCCGGTCATGGCTCAAATTTCTCGGCAATGGGCAGCCTTGGCACACAATTGCTCGGCCATGGCACTCATTTTCTCGGCAATGGGCAGCCATGGCACACATTTGCTCGGCCATGGCACAAATTTCTCGGCAATGGGCAGCCATGGCACACATTTGCTCGGCCATGGCTCAAATTTCTCGGCAATGGGCAGCCTTGGCACACATTTGCTCGGCCATGGCACTCATTTTCTAGGCAACGACCGGCCATGGCACACATTTGCTCGGCCATGGCTCAAATTTCTCGACAATGGGCAGCCATGGCACACATTTGCTCGGCCATGGCTCAAATTTCTCGGCAATGGGCAGCCTTGGCACACATTTGCTCGGCCATGGCACTCATTTTCTAGGCAACGACCGGCCATTGCACACATTTGCTCGGCCATGGCTCAAATTTCTCGACAATGGGCAGCCTTGGCACACATTTGCTCGGCCATGGCACTCATTTTCTAGGCAACGACCAGCCATGGCACACATTTGCTCGGCCATGGCTCAAATTTCTCGACAATGGGCAGCCATGGCACACATTTGCTCGGCCATGGCTCAAATTTCTCGGCAATGGGCAGCCATGGCACACATTTCCTCGGCCATGGCTAAAATTTCTCGGCAATGGGCAGCCTTGGCACACATTTGCTCGGCCATGGCACTCATTTTCTCGGCAATGGGCAGCCATGGCACACATTTGCTCGGCCATGGCTCAAATTTCTCGGCAATGGGCAGCCTTGGCACACATTCGCTCGGCCATGGCACTCATTTTCTAGGCAACGACCGGCCATGGCACACATTTGCTCGGCCATGGCTCAAATTTCTCGACAATGGGCAGCCATGGCACACATTTCCTCGTCCATGGCTCAAATTTCTCGGCAATGGGCAGCCTTGGCACACATTTACTCGGCCATGGCTCAAATTTCTCGGCAATGGGCAGCCTTGGCACACATTTACTCGGCCATGGCACTCATTTTCTAGGCAACGACCGGCCATGGCACACATTTGCTCGGCCGTGGCTCAAATTTCTTGACAATGGGCAGCCTTGGCAAACATTTGCTCGGCCATGGCACTCATTTTCTAGGCAACGACCGGCCATGGCACACATTTGCTCGGCCATGGCTCAAATTTCTCGACAATGGGAAGCCATGGCTCACATTTGCTCGGCCATGGCTCAAATTTCTCGGCAATGGGCAGCCATGGCACACAATTGCTCGGCCATGGCTCAAATTACTCGGCAATGGGCAGCCTTGGCACACATTTGCTCGGCCATGGCACTCATTTTCTCGGCAATGGGCAGCCATGGCACACATTTGCTCGGCCATGGCTGAAATTTCTCGGCAATGGGCAGCCATGGCACACATTTGCTCGGCCATGGCTCAAATTTCTCGGCAATGGGCAGCCTTGGCACACATTTGCTCGGCCATGGCACTCATTTTCTAGGCAACGACCGGCCATGGCACACATTTGCTCGGCCATGGCTCAAATTTCTCGACAATGGGAAGCCATGGCTCACATTTGCTCGGCCATGGCTCAAATTTCTCGGCAATGGGCAGCCATGGCACACAATTGCTCGGCCATGGCTCAAATTACTCGGCAATGGGCAGCCTTGGCACACATTTGCTCGGCCATGGCACTCGTTTTCTCGGCAATGGGCAGCCATGGCACACATTTGCTCGGCCATGGCTGAAATTTCTCGGCAATGGGCAGCCATGGCACACATTTGCTCGGCCATGGCTCAAATTTCTCGGCAATGGGCAGCCTTGGCACACATTTGCTCGGCCATGGCACTCATTTTCTAGGCAACGACCGGCCATGGCACACATTTGCTCGGCCATGGCTCAAATTTCTCGACAATGGTCAGCCATGGCACACATTTCCTCGGTCATGGCTCAAATTTCTCGGCAATGGGCAGCCTTGGCACACATTTACTCGGCCATGGCACTCATTTTCTAGGCAACGACCGGCCATGGCACACATTTGCTCGGCCATGGCTCAAATTTCTCGGCAATGGGCAGCCTTGGCACACATTTGCTCGGCCATGGCACACATTTTCTAGGCAACGACCGGCCATGGCACACATTTGCTCGGCCATGGCTCAAATTTCTCGACAATGGTCAGCCATGGCACACATTTCCTCGGTCATGGCTCAAATTTCTCGGCAATGGGCAGCCTTGGCACACATTTACTCGGCCATGGCACTCATTTTCTAGGCAACGACCGGCCATGGCACACATTTGCTCGGCCGTGGCTCAAATTTCTTGACAATGGGCAGCCTTGGCAAACATTTGCTCGGCCATGGCACTCATTTTCTAGGTAACGACCGGCCATGGCACACATTTGCTCGGCCATGGCTCATATTTCTCGACAATGGGAAGCCATGGCTCACATTTGCTCGGCCATGGCTCAAATTTCTCGGCAATGGGCAGCCATGGCACACAATTGCTCGGCCATGGCTCAAATTACTCGGCAATGGGCAGCCTTGGCACACATTTGCTCGGCCATGGCACTCATTTTCTCGGCAATGGGCAGCCATGGCACACATTTGCTCGGCCATGGCTCAAATTTCTCGGCAATGTGCAACCTTGGCACACATTTGCTCGGCCATGGCACTCATTTTCTAGGCAACGACCGGCCATGGCACACATTTGCTCGGCCATGGCTCAAATTTCTCAACAATGGTCAGCCATGGCACACATTTCCTCGGCCATGGCTAAAATTTCTCGGCAATGGGCAGCCTTGGCTCACATTTGCTCGGCCATGGCACTCATTTTCTCGGCAATGGGCAGCCATGGCACACATTTGCTCGGCCATGGCTCAAATTTCTCGGCAATGGGCAGCCATGGCACACATTTGCTCGGCCATGGCTCAAATTTCTCGGCAATGGGCAGCCTTGGCACAATTTTTTGCTCGGCCATGGCACTCATTTTCTAGGCAACGACCGGCCATGGCACACATTTGCTCGGCCATGGCTCAAATTTCTCGACAATGGGCAGCCATGGCTCACATTTGCTCGGCCATGGCTCAAATTTCTCGGCAATGGGCAGCCATGGCACACAATTGCTCGGCCATGGCTCAAATTTCTCGGCAATGGGCAGCCTTGGCACACATTTGCTCGGCCATGGCACTCATTTTCTCGGCAATGGGCAGCCATGGCGCACATTTGCTCGGCCATGGCTCAAATTTCTTGACAATGGGCAGCCATGGCACACATTTGCTCGGCCATGGCTCAAATTTCTCGGCAATGGGCAGCCTTGGCACACATTTGCTCGGCCATGGCACTCATTTTCTAGGCAACGACCGGCCATTGCACACATTTGCTCGGCCATGGCTCAAATTTCTCGGCAATGGGCAGCCTTGGCACACATTTACTCGGCCATGGCACTCATTTTCTAGGCAACGACCGGCCATGGCACACATTTGCTCGGCCATGGCTCAAATTTCTCGGCAATGGGCAGCCTTGGCACACATTTGCTCGGCCATGGCACACATTTTCTAGGCAACGACCGGCCATGGCACACATTTGCTCGGCCATGGCTCAAATTTCTCGACAATGGTCAGCCATGGCACACATTTCCTCGGTCATGGCTCAAATTTCTCGGCAATGGGCAGCCTTGGCACACATTTACTCGGCCATGGCACTCATTTTCTAGGCAACGACCGGCCATGGCACACATTTGCTCGGCCGTGGCTCAAATTTCTTGACAATGGGCAGCCTTGGCAAACATTTGCTCGGCCATGGCACTCATTTTCTAGGTAACGACCGGCCATGGCACACATTTGCTCGGCCATGGCTCATATTTCTCGACAATGGGAAGCCATGGCTCACATTTGCTCGGCCATGGCTCAAATTTCTCGGCAATGGGCAGCCATGGCACACAATTGCTCGGCCATGGCTCAAATTACTCGGCAATGGGCAGCCTTGGCACACATTTGCTCGGCCATGGCACTCATTTTCTCGGCAATGGGCAGCCATGGCACACATTTGCTCGGCCATGGCTCAAATTTCTCGGCAATGTGCAACCTTGGCACACATTTGCTCGGCCATGGCACTCATTTTCTAGGCAACGACCGGCCATGGCACACATTTGCTCGGCCATGGCTCAAATTTCTCAACAATGGTCAGCCATGGCACACATTTCCTCGGCCATGGCTAAAATTTCTCGGCAATGGGCAGCCTTGGCTCACATTTGCTCGGCCATGGCACTCATTTTCTCGGCAATGGGCAGCCATGGCACACATTTGCTCGGCCATGGCTCAAATTTCTCGGCAATGGGCAGCCATGGCACACATTTGCTCGGCCATGGCTCAAATTTCTCGGCAATGGGCAGCCTTGGCACAATTTTTTGCTCGGCCATGGCACTCATTTTCTAGGCAACGACCGGCCATGGCACACATTTGCTCGGCCATGGCTCAAATTTCTCGACAATGGGCAGCCATGGCTCACATTTGCTCGGCCATGGCTCAAATTTCTCGGCAATGGGCAGCCATGGCACACAATTGCTCGGCCATGGCTCAAATTTCTCGGCAATGGGCAGCCTTGGCACACATTTGCTCGGCCATGGCACTCATTTTCTCGGCAATGGGCAGCCATGGCGCACATTTGCTCGGCCATGGCTCAAATTTCTTGACAATGGGCAGCCATGGCACACATTTGCTCGGCCATGGCTCAAATTTCTCGGCAATGGGCAGCCTTGGCACACATTTGCTCGGCCATGGCACTCATTTTCTAGGCAACGACCGGCCATTGCACACATTTGCTCGGCCATGACTCAAATTTCTCGACAATGGGCAGCCTTGGCACACATTTGCTCGGCCATGGCACTCATTTTCTAGGCAACGACCCGCCATGGCACACATTTGCTCGGCCATGGCTCAAATTTCTCGACAATGGGCAGCCATGGCACATATTTGCTCGGCCATGGCTCAAATTTCTCGGCAATGGGCAGCCATGGCACACTTTTGCTCGGCCATGGGCAGCCTTGGAACACATTCGCTCGGCCATGGCACTCATTTTCTAGGCAACGACCGGCCATGGCACACATTTGCTCGGCCATGGCTCAAATTTCTCGACATTGGGCAGCCATGGCACACATTTCCTCGTCCATGGCTCAAATTTCTCGGCAATGGGCAGCCTTGGCACACATTTACTCGGCCATGTCTCAAATTTCTCGGCAATGGGCGGCCTTGGCACACATTTACTCGGCCATGGCACCCATTTTCTAGGCAACGACCGGCCATGGCACACATTTGCTCGGCCGTGGCTCAAATTTCTTGACAATGGGCAGCCTTGGCAAACATTTGCTCGGCCATGGCACTCATTTTCTAGGCAACGACCGGCCATGGCTCACATTTGCTCGGCCATGGCTCAAATTTCTCTGCAATGGGCAGCCATGGCACACAATTGCTCGACCATGGCTCAAATTACTCGGCAATGGGCAGCCTTGGCACACATTTGCTCGGCCATGGCACTCATTTTCTCGGCAATGGGCAGCCATGGCACACATTTGCTCGGCCATGGCTCAAATTTCTCGGCAATGGGCAGCCATGGCACACATTTGCTCGGCCATGGCTCAAATTTCTCGACAATGGTCAGCCATGGCACACATTTCCTCGGTCATGGCTCAAATTTCTCGGCAATGGGCAGCCTTGGCACACATTTACTCGGCCATGGCACTCATTTTCTCGGCAACGACCGGCCATGGCACACATTTGTTCGGCCATGGCTCAAATTTCTTGACAATTGCCAGCCTTGGCAAATATTTGCTCGGCCATGGCACTCATTTTCTAGGCAACGACCGGCCATGGCACACATTTGCTCGGCCATGGCTCAAATTTCTCGACAATGGGCAGCCATGGCTCACATTTGCTCGGCCATGGCTCAAATTTCTCGGCAATGGGCAGCCATGGCACACAATTGCTCGGCCATGGCTCAAATTACTCGGCAATGGGCAGCCTTGGCACACATTTGCTCGGCCATGGCACTCATTTTCTCGGCAATGGGCAGCCATGGCACACATTTGCTCGGCCATGGCTCAAATTTCTCGGCAATGGGCAGCCATGGCACACATTTGCTCGGCCATGGCTCAAATTTCTCGGCAATGGGCAGCCATGGCACACATTACCTCGGCCATGGCTCAAATTTCTCGGCAATGGGCAGCCTTGGCACACATTTACTTGGCCATGGCACTCATTTTCTAGGCAACGACCGGCCATTGCACACATTTGCTCGGCCATGGCTCAAATTTCTTGACAATGGGCAGCCATGGCAAACATTTGCTCGGCCATGGCACTCATTTTCAAGGCAACGACCGGACATGGCACACATTTGCTCGGCCATGGCACTCATTTTCTCGGCAATGGGCAGCCTTGGCTCACATTTGCTCGGCCATGGCACTCATTTTCTCGGCAATGGGCAGCCATGGCACACATTTGCTCGGCCATGGCTCAAATTTCTCGGCAATGGGCAGCCATGGCACACATTTGCTCGGCCATGGCTCAAATTTCTCGGCAATGGGCAGCCTTGGCACAATTTTTTGCTCGGCCATGGCACTCATTTTCTAGGCAACGACCGGCCATGGCACACATTTGCTCGGCCATGGCTCAAATTTCTCGACAATGGGCAGCCATGGCACATATTTTCTCGGCCATGGCTCAAATTTCTCGGCAATGGGCAGCCATGGCACACATTTGCTCGGCCATGGGCAGCCTTGGCACACATTCGCTCGGCCATGGCACTCATTTTCTAGGCAACGACCGGCCATGGCACACATTTTCTCGGCCATGGCTCAAATTTCTCGACAATGGGCAGCCATGGCACACATTTCCTCGGCCATGGCTCCAATTTCTCGGCAATGGGCAGCCTTGGCACACATTTACTCGGCCATGGCTCAAATTTCTCGGCAATGGGCAGCCTTGGCACACATTTACTCGGCCATGGCACTCATTTTCTAGGCAACGACCGGCCATGGCACACATTTGCTCGGCCATGGCTCAAATTTCTTGACAATGGGCAGCCTTAGCAAACATTTGCTCGGCCATGGCACTCATTTTCTAGGCAACGACCGGCCATGGCACACATTTGCTCGGCCATGGCTCAAATTTCTCGACAATGGGCAGCCATGGCTCACATTTGCTCGGCCATGGCTAAAATTTCTCGGCAATGGGCAGCCATGGCACACAATTGCTCGGCCATGGCTCAAATTACTCGGCAATGGGCAGCCTTGGCACACATTTGCTCGGCCATGGCACTCATTTTCTCGGCAATGGGCAGCCATGGCACACATTTGCTCGGCCATGGCTCAAATTTCTCGGCAATGGGCAGCCATGGCACACATTTGCTCGGCCATGGCTCAAATTTCTCGGCAATGGGCAGCCTTGGCACACATTTGCTCGGCCATGGCACTCATTTTCTAGGCAACGACCGGCCAGGGCACACATTTGCTCGGCCATGGCTCAAATTTCTCGACAATGGGCAGCCATGGCACACATTTCCTCGGCCATGGCTCAAATTTTTCGGCAATGGGCAGCCTTGGCTCACATTTGCTCGGCCATGGCACTCATTTTCTCGGCAATGGGCAGCCATGGCACACATTTGCTCGGCCATGGCTCAAATTTCTCGGCAATGGGCAGCCATGGCACACATTTGCTCGGCCATGGCTCAAATTTCTCGGCAATGGGCAGCCTTGGCACAATTTTTTGCTCGGCCATGGCACTCATTTTCTAGGCACCGACCGGCCATGGCACACATTTGCTCGGCCATGGCTCAAATTTCTCGACAATGGGCAGCCATGGCTCACATTTGCTCGGCCATGGCTCAAATTTCTCGGCAATGGGCAGCCATGGCACACAATTGCTCGGCCATGGCTCAAATTTCTCGGCAATGGGCAGCCTTGGCACACATTTGCTCGGCCATGGCACTCATTTTCTAGGCAACGACCGGCCATGGCACACATTTGCTCGGCCATGGCTCAAATTTCTTGACAATGGGCAGCCTTGGCACACATTTGCTCGGCCATGGCACTCATTTTCTAGGCAACGACCAGCCATGGCACACATTTGCTCGGCCATGGCTCAAATTTCTCGGCCATGGCTCAAATTTCTCGGCAATGGGCAGCCTTGGCACACATTTACTCGGCCATGGCACTCATTTTCTAGGCAACGACCGGCCATGGCACACATTTGCTCGGCCATGGCTCAAATTTCTTGACAATGGGCAGCCTTAGCAAACATTTGCTCGGCCATGGCACTCATTTTCTAGGCAACGACCGGCCATGGCACACATTTGCTCGGCCATGGCTCAAATTTCTCGACAATGGGCAGCCATGGCTCACATTTGCTCGGCCATGGCTAAAATTTCTCGGCAATGGGCAGCCATGGCACACAATTGCTCGGCCATGGCTCAAATTACTCGGCAATGGGCAGCCTTGGCACACATTTGCTCGGCCATGGCACTCATTTTCTCGGCAATGGGCAGCCATGGCACACATTTGCTCGGCCATGGCTCAAATTTCTCGGCAATGGGCAGCCATGGCACACATTTGCTCGGCCATGGCTCAAATTTCTCGGCAATGGGCAGCCTTGGCACACATTTGCTCGGCCATGGCACTCATTTTCTAGGCAACGACCGGCCAGGGCACACATTTGCTCGGCCATGGCTCAAATTTCTCGACAATGGGCAGCCATGGCACACATTTCCTCGGCCATGGCTCAAATTTTTCGGCAATGGGCAGCCTTGGCTCACATTTGCTCGGCCATGGCACTCATTTTCTCGGCAATGGGCAGCCATGGCACACATTTGCTCGGCCATGGCTCAAATTTCTCGGCAATGGGCAGCCATGGCACACATTTGCTCGGCCATGGCTCAAATTTCTCGGCAATGGGCAGCCTTGGCACAATTTTTTGCTCGGCCATGGCACTCATTTTCTAGGCACCGACCGGCCATGGCACACATTTGCTCGGCCATGGCTCAAATTTCTCGACAATGGGCAGCCATGGCTCACATTTGCTCGGCCATGGCTCAAATTTCTCGGCAATGGGCAGCCATGGCACACAATTGCTCGGCCATGGCTCAAATTTCTCGGCAATGGGCAGCCTTGGCACACATTTGCTCGGCCATGGCACTCATTTTCTAGGCAACGACCGGCCATGGCACACATTTGCTCGGCCATGGCTCAAATTTCTTGACAATGGGCAGCCTTGGCACACATTTGCTCGGCCATGGCACTCATTTTCTAGGCAACGACCAGCCATGGCACACATTTGCTCGGCCATGGCTCAAATTTCTCGGCCATGGCTCAAATTTCTCGGCAATGGGCAGCCATGGCACACATTTGCTCGGCCATGGCTCAAATTTCTCGGCAATGGGCAGCCTTGGCACAATTTTTTGCTCGGCCATGGCACTCATTTTCTAGGCACCGACCGGCCATGGCACACATTTGCTCGGCCATGGCTCAAATTTCTCGACAATGGGCAGCCATGGCTCACATTTGCTCGGCCATGGCTCAAATTTCTCGGCAATGGGCAGCCATGGCACACAATTGCTCGGCCATGGCTCAAATTTCTCGGCAATGGGCAGCCTTGGCACACATTTGCTCGGCCATGGCACTCATTTTCTAGGCAACGACCGGCCATGGCACACATTTGCTCGGCCATGGCACTCATTTTCTAGGCAACGACCAGCCATGGCACACATTTGCTCGGCCATGGCTCAAATTTCTCGGCAATGGGCAGCCATGGCACACAATTGCTCGGCCATGGCTCAAATTTCTCGGCAATGGGCAGCCTTGGCACACATTTGCTCGGCCATGGCACTCATTTTCTCGGCAATGGGCAGCCATGGCACACATTTGTTCGGCCATGGCTCAAATTTCTCGACAATGGGCATCCTTGGCACACATTTGCTCGGCCATGGCACTCATTTTCTAGGCAACGACCGGCCATTGCACACATTTGCTCGGCCATGGCTCAAATTTCTCGGCAATGGGCAGCCATGACACACATTTGCTCGGCCATGGCTCAAATTTCTCGGCAATGGGTAGCCTTGGCACAATTTTTTGCTCGGCCATGGCACTCATTTTCTAGGCAACGACCGGCCATGGCACACATTTGCTCGGCCATGGCTCAAATTTCTCGACAATGGGCAGCCATGGCTCACATTTGCTCGGCCATGGCTCAAATTTCTCGGCAATGGGCAGCCATGGCACACAATTGCTCGGCCATGGCTCAAATTTCTCGGCAATGGGCAGCCTTGGCACACATTTGCTCGGCCATGGCACTCATTTTCTCGGCAATGGGCAGCCATGGCACACATTTGCTCGGCCATGGCTCAAATTTCTCGACAATGGGCAGCCTTGGCACACATTTGCTCGGCCATGGCACTCATTTTCTAGGCAACGACCGGCCATTGCACACATTTGCTCGGCCATGGCTCAAATTTCTCGACAATGGGCAGCCTTGGCACACATTTGCTCGGCCATGGCACTCATTTTCTAGGCAACGACCAGCCATGGCACACATTTGCTCGGCCATGGCTCAAATTTCTCGACAATGGGCAGCCATGGCACATATTTGCTCGGCCCTGGCTCAAATTTCTCGGCAATGGGCAGCCATGGCACACATTTGCTCGGCCATGGGCAGCCTTGGCACACATTCGCTCGGCCATGGCACTCATTTTCTAGGCAACGACCGGCCATGGCACACATTTGCTCGGCCATGGCTCAAATTTCTCGACAATGGGCAGCCATGGCTCAAATTTCTCGACAATGGTCAGCCATGGCACACATTTCCTCGGCCATGGCTCAAATTTCTCGACAATGGGCAGCCTTGGCACACATTTGCTCCGCCATGGCTCAAATTTCTCGGCAATGGGCAGCCTTGGCACACATTTGCTCGGCCATGGCACTCATTTTCTCGGCAATGGGCAGCCATGGCACACATTTCCTCGGCCATGGCTCAAATTTCTCGGCAATGGGAAGCCATGGCACACATTTGCTCGGCCATGGCTCAAATTTCTCGGCAATGGGAAGCCTTGGCACACATTTACTCGGCCATGGCACTCATTTTCTCGGCAACGACCGGCCATGGCACACATTTTCCCGGTCATGGCTCAAATTTCTCGGCAATGGGCAGCCTTGGCACACAATTGCTCGGCCATGGCACTCATTTTCTCGGCAATGGGCAGCCATGGCACACATTTGCTCGGCCATGGCACAAATTTCTCGGCAATGGGCAGCCTTGGCTCACATTTACTCAGCCATGGCACTCATTTTCTAGGCAACGACCGGCCATGGAACACATTTGCTCGGCCATGGCTCAAATTTCTCGACAATGGGCAGCCATGGCACACATTTGCTCGGCCATGGCTCAAATTTCTCGGCAATGGGCAGCCATGGCACACATTTGTTCGGCCGTGGCTCAAATTTCTCGGCAATGGGCAGCCTTGGCACACATTTGCTCGGCCATGGCACTCATTTTCTAGGCAACGACCGGCCATGGCACACATTTGCTCGGCCATGGCTCAAATTTCTCGACAATGGGCAGCCATGGCACACATTTCCTCGGCCATGGCTCAAATTTTTCGGTAATGGGCAGCCTTGGCTCACATTTGCTCGGCCATGGCACTCATTTTCTCAGCAATGGGCAGCCATGGCACACATTTGCTCGGCCATGGCTCAAATTTCTCGGCAATGAGCAGCCATGGCACACATTTGCTCGGCCATGGCACTCATTTTCTAGGCAACGACCGGCCATGGCACACATTTGCCCGGTCATGGCTCAAATTTCTCGGCAATGGGCAGCTTTGGCACATATTTGCTCGGCCCTGGCTCAAATTTCTCGGCAATGGGCAGCCATGGCACACATTTGCTCGGCCATGGGCAGCCTTGGCACACATTCGCTCGGCCATGGCACTCATTTTCTAGGCAACGACCGGCCATGGCACACATTTGCTCGGCCATGGCTCAAATTTCTCGACAATGGGCAGCCATGGCTCAAATTTCTCGACAATGGTCAGCCATGGCACACATTTCCTCGGCCATGGCTCAAATTTCTCGACAATGGGCAGCCTTGGCACACATTTGCTCCGCCACGGCTCAAATTTCTCGGCAACGGGCAGCCTTGGCACACATTTGCTCGGCCATGGCACTCATTTTCTCGGCAATGGGCAGCCATGGCACACATTTCCTCGGCCATGGCTCAAATTTCTCGGCAATGGGAAGCCATGGCACACATTTGCTCGGCCATGGCTCAAATTTCTCGGCAATGGGAAGCCTTGGCACACATTTACTCGGCCATGGCACTCATTTTCTCGGCAACGACCGGCCATGGCACACATTTTCCCGGTCATGGCTCAAATTTCTCGGCAATGGGCAGCCTTGGCACACAATTGCTCGGCCATGGCACTCATTTTCTCGGCAATGGGCAGCCATGGCACACATTTGCTCGGCCATGGCACAAATTTCTCGGCAATGGGCAGCCTTGGCTCACATTTACTCAGCCATGGCACTCATTTTCTAGGCAACGACCGGCCATGGAACACATTTGCTCGGCCATGGCTCAAATTTCTCGACAATGGGCAGCCATGGCACACATTTGCTCGGCCATGGCTCAAATTTCTCGGCAATGGGCAGCCATGGCACACATTTGCTCGGCCATGGCACAAATTTCTCGGCAATGGGCAGCCTTGGCTCACATTTACTCAGCCATGGCACTCATTTTCTAGGCAACGACCGGCCATGGAACACATTTGCTCGGCCATGGCTCAAATTTCTCGACAATGGGCAGCCATGGCACACATTTGCTCGGCCATGGCTCAAATTTCTCGGCAATGGGCAGCCTTGGCACACATTTGCTCGGCCATGGCTCAAATTTCTCGACAATGGGCAGCCATGGCACACATTTCCTCGGCCATGGCTCAAATTTTTCGGTAATGGGCAGCCTTGGCTCACATTTGCTCGGCCATGGCACTCATTTTCTCAGCAATGGGCAGCCATGGCACACATTTGTTCGGCCATGGCTCAAATTTCTCGGCAATGGGCAGCCTTGGCACACATTTGCTCGGCCATGGCACTCATTTTCTAGGCAACGACCGGCCATGGCACACATTTGCTCGGCCATGGCTCAAATTTCTCGACAATGGGCAGCCATGGCACACATTTCCTCGGCCATGGCTCAAATTTTTCGGTAATGGGCAGCCTTGGCTCACATTTGCTCGGCCATGGCACTCATTTTCTCAGCAATGGGCAGCCATGGCACACATTTGCTCGGCCATGGCTCAAATTTCTCGGCAATGAGCAGCCATGGCACACATTTGCTCGGCCATGGCACTCATTTTCTAGGCAACGACCAGCCATGGCACACATTTGCTCGGCCATGGCTCAAATTTCTCGGCAATGGGCAGCCATGGCACACAATTGCTCGGCCATGGCTCAAATTTCTCGGCAATGGGCAGCCTTGGCACACATTTGCTCGGCCATGGCACTCATTTTCTCGGCAATGGGCAGCCATGGCACACATTTGTTCGGCCATGGCTCAAATTTCTCGACAATGGGCATCCTTGGCACACATTTGCTCGGCCATGGCACTCATTTTCTAGGCAACGACCGGCCATTGCACACATTTGCTCGGCCATGGCTCAAATTTCTCGGCAATGGGCAGCCTTGGCACACATTTGCTCGGCCATGGCACTCATTTTCTAGGCAACGACCGGCTAGGGCACACATTTGCTCGGCCATGGCTCAAATTTCTCGCCAATGGGCAGCCATGGCACACATTTGCTCGGCCATGGCTCAAATTTCTCGGCAATGGGCAGCCTTGGCACACATTTGCTCGGCCATGGCTCAAATTTCTCGGCAATGGGCAGCCTTGGCACACATTTGCTCGGCCATGGCACTCATTTTCTCGGCAATGGGCAGCCATGGCACACATTTCCTCGGCCATGGCTCAAATTTCTCGACAATGGGCAGCCATGGCACACATTTGCTCGGCCATGGCTCAAATTTCTCGACAATGGGCAGCCTTGGCACACATTTGCTCGGCCATGGCACTCATTTTCTAGGCAACGACCGGCCATTGCACACATTTGCTCGGCCATGGCTCAAATTTCTCGACAATGGGCAGCCTTGGCACACATTTGCTCGGCCATGGCACTCATTTTCTAGGCAACGACCAGCCATGGCACACATTTGCTCGGCCATGGCTCAAATTTCTCGACAATGGGCAGCCATGGCACATATTTGCTCGGCCCTGGCTCAAATTTCTCGGCAATGGGCAGCCATGGCACACATTTGCTCGGCCATGGGCAGCCTTGGCACACATTCGCTCGGCCATGGCACTCATTTTCTAGGCAACGACCGGCCATGGCACACATTTGCTCGGCCATGGCTCAAATTTCTCGACAATGGGCAGCCATGGCTCAAATTTCTCGACAATGGTCAGCCATGGCACACATTTCCTCGGCCATGGCTCAAATTTCTCGACAATGGGCAGCCTTGGCACACATTTGCTCCGCCACGGCTCAAATTTCTCGGCAACGGGCAGCCTTGGCACACATTTGCTCGGCCATGGCACTCATTTTCTCGGCAATGGGCAGCCATGGCACACATTTCCTCGGCCATGGCTCAAATTTCTCGGCAATGGGAAGCCATGGCACACATTTGCTCGGCCATGGCTCAAATTTCTCGGCAATGGGCAGCCTTGGCACACATTTACTCGGCCATGGCACTCATTTTCTCGGCAACGACCGGCCATGGCACACATTTTCCCGGTCATGGCTCAAATTTCTCGGCAATGGGCAGCCTTGGCACACAATTGCTCGGCCATGGCACTCATTTTCTCGGCAATGGGCAGCCATGGCACACATTTGCTCGGCCATGGCACAAATTTCTCGGCAATGGGCAGCCTTGGCACACATTTACTCAGCCATGGCACTCATTTTCTAGGCAACGACCAGCCATGGAACACATTTGCTCGGCCATGGCTCAAATTTCTCGACAATGGGCAGCCATGGCACACATTTGCTCGGCCATGGCTCAAATTTCTCGGCAATGGGCAGCCATGGCACACATTTGTTCGGCCATGGCTCAAATTTCTCGGCAATGGGCAGCCTTGGCACACATTTGCTCGGCCATGGCACTCATTTTCTAGGCAACGACCGGCCATGGCACACATTTGCTCGGCCATGGCTCAAATTTCTCGACAATGGGCAGCCATGGCACACATTTCCTCGGCCATGGCTCAAATTTTTCGGTAATGGGCAGCCTTGGCTCACATTTGCTCGGCCATGGCACTCATTTTCTCAGCAATGGGCAGCCATGGCACACATTTGCTCGGCCATGGCTCAAATTTCTCGGCAATGAGCAGCCATGGCACACATTTGCTCGGCCATGGCACTCATTTTCTAGGCAACGACCAGCCATGGCACACATTTGCTCGGCCATGGCTCAAATTTCTCGGCAATGGGCAGCCATGGCACACAATTGCTCGGCCATGGCTCAAATTTCTCGGCAATGGGCAGCCTTGGCACACATTTGCTCGGCCATGGCACTCATTTTCTCGGCAATGGGCAGCCATGGCACACATTTGTTCGGCCATGGCTCAAATTTCTCGACAATGGGCATCCTTGGCACACATTTGCTCGGCCATGGCACTCATTTTCTAGGCAACGACCGGCCATTGCACACATTTGCTCGGCCATGACTCAAATTTCTCGGCAATGGGCAGCCTTGGCACACATTTGCTCGGCCATGGCACTCATTTTCTAGGAACCGACCGGCTAGGGCACACATTTGCTCGGCCATGGCTCAAATTTCTCGCCAATGGGCAGCCATGGCACACATTTGCTCGGCCATGGCTCAAATTTCTCGGCAATGGGCAGCCTTGGCACACATTTGCTCGGCCATGGCTCAAATTTCTCGGCAATGGGCAGCCTTGGCACACATTTGCTCGGCCATGGCACTCATTTTCTCGGCAATGGGCAGCCATGGCACACATTTCCTCGGCCATGGCTCAAATTTCTCGACAATGGGCAGCCATGGCACACATTTGCTCGGCCATGGCTCAAATTTCTCGACAATGGGCAGCCTTGGCACACATTTGCTCGGCCATGGCACTCATTTTCTAGGCAACGACCGGCCATTGCACACATTTGCTCGGCCATGGCTCAAATTTCTCGACAATGGGCAGCCTTGGCACACATTTGCTCGGCCATGGCACTCATTTTCTAGGCAACGACCAGCCATGGCACACATTTGCTCGGCCATGGCTCAAATTTCTCGACAATGGGCAGCCATGGCACATATTTGCTCGGCCCTGGCTCAAATTTCTCGGCAATGGGCAGCCATGGCACACATTTGCTCGGCCATGGGCAGCCTTGGCACACATTCGCTCGGCCATGGCACTCATTTTCTAGGCAACGACCGGCCATGGCACACATTTGCTCGGCCATGGCTCAAATTTCTCGACAATGGGCAGCCATGGCTCAAATTTCTCGACAATGGTCAGCCATGGCACACATTTCCTCGGCCATGGCTCAAATTTCTCGACAATGGGCAGCCTTGGCACACATTTGCTCCGCCATGGCTCAAATTTCTAGGCAACGGGCAGCCTTGGCACACATTTGCTCGGCCATGGCACTCATTTTCTCGGCAATGGGCAGCCATGGCACACATTTCCTCGGCCATGGCTCAAATTTCTCGGCAATGGGAAGCCATGGCACACATTTGCTCGGCCATGGCTCAAATTTCTCGGCAATGGGCAGCCTTGGCACACATTTACTCGGCCATGGCACTCATTTTCTCGGCAACGACCGGCCATGGCACACATTTTCCCGGTCATGGCTCAAATTTCTCGGCAATGGGCAGCCTTGGCACACAATTGCTCGGCCATGGCACTCATTTTCTCGGCAATGGGCAGCCATGGCACACATTTGCTCGGCCATGGCACAAATTTCTCGGCAATGGGCAGCCTTGGCACACATTTACTCAGCCATGGCACTCATTTTCTAGGCAACGACCAGCCATGGAACACATTTGCTCGGCCATGGCTCAAATTTCTCGACAATGGGCAGCCATGGCACACATTTGCTCGGCCATGGCTCAAATTTCTCGGCAATGGGCAGCCATGGCACACATTTGTTCGGCCATGGCTCAAATTTCTCGGCAATGGGCAGCCGTGGCACACATTTGCTCGGCCATGGCACTCATTTTCTAGGCAACGACCGGCCATGGCACACATTTGCTCGGCCATGGCTCAAATTTCTCGACAATGGGCAGCCATGGCACACATTTCCTCGGCCATGGCTCAAATTTTTCGGTAATGGGCAGCCTTGGCTCACATTTGCTCGGCCATGGCACTCATTTTCTCAGCAATGGGCAGCCATGGCACACATTTGCTCGGCCATGGCTCAAATTTCTCGGCAATGAGCAGCCATGGCACACATTTGCTCGGCCATGGCACTCATTTTCTAGGCAACGACCAGCCATGGCACACATTTGCTCGGCCATGGCTCAAATTTCTCGGCAATGGGCAGCCATGGCACACAATTGCTCGGCCATGGCTCAAATTTCTCGGCAATGGGCAGCCTTGGCACACATTTGCTCGGCCATGGCACTCATTTTCTCGGCAATGGGCAGCCATGGCACACATTTGTTCGGCCATGGCTCAAATTTCTCGACAATGGGCATCCTTGGCACACATTTGCTCGGCCATGGCACTCATTTTCTAGGCAACGACCGGCCATTGCACACATTTGCTCGGCCATGGCTCAAATTTCTCGGCAATGGGCAGCCTTGGCACACATTTGCTCGGCCATGGCACTCATTTTCTAGGCAACGACCGGCTAGGGCACACATTTGCTCGGCCATGGCTCAAATTTCTCGCCAATGGGCAGCCATGGCACACATTTGCTCGGCCATGGCTCAAATTTCTCGGCAATGGGCAGCCTTGGCACACATTTGCTCGGCCATGGCTCAAATTTCTCGGCAATGGGCAGCCTTGGCACACATTTGCTCGGCCATGGCACTCATTTTCTCGGCAATGGGCAGCCATGGCACACATTTCCTCGGCCATGGCACAAATTTCTCGGGAATGGGAAGCCATGGCACACATTTGCTCGGCCATGGCTCAAATTTCTCGGCAATGGGCAGCCTTGGCACACATTTACTCGGCCATGGCACTCATTTTCTCGGCAACGACCGGCCATGGCACACATTTTCCCGGTCATGGCTCAAATTTCTCGGCAATGGGCAGCCTTGGCACACAATTGCTCGGCCATGGCACTCATTTTCTCGGCAATGGGCAGCCATGGCACACAATTGCTCGGCCATGGCTCAAATTTCTCGGCAATGGGCAGCCTTGGCACACATTTGCTCGGCCATGGCACTCATTTTCTCGGCAATGGGCAGCCATGGCACACATTTGTTCGGCCATGGCTCAAATTTCTCGACAATGGGCATCCTTGGCACACATTTGCTCGGCCATGGCACTCATTTTCTAGGCAACGACCGGCCATTGCACACATTTGCTCGGCCATGGCTCAAATTTCTCGGCAATGGGCAGCCTTGGCACACATTTGCTCGGCCATGGCACTCATTTTCTAGGCAACGACCGGCTAGGGCACACATTTGCTCGGCCATGGCTCAAATTTCTCGCCAATGGGCAGCCATGGCACACATTTGCTCGGCCATGGCTCAAATTTCTCGGCAATGGGCAGCCTTGGCACACATTTGCTCGGCCATGGCTCAAATTTCTCGGCAATGGGCAGCCTTGGCACACATTTGCTCGGCCATGGCACTCATTTTCTCGGCAATGGGCAGCCATGGCACACATTTCCTCGGCCATGGCACAAATTTCTCGGGAATGGGAAGCCATGGCACACATTTGCTCGGCCATGGCTCAAATTTCTCGGCAATGGGCAGCCTTGGCACACATTTACTCGGCCATGGCACTCATTTTCTCGGCAACGACCGGCCATGGCACACATTTTCCCGGTCATGGCTCAAATTTCTCGGCAATGGGCAGCCTTGGCACACATTTACTCGGCCATGGCACTCATTTTCTAGGCAACGACCGGCCATGGAACACATTTGCTCGGCCATGGCTCAAATTTCTCGACAATGGGCAGCCATGGCACACATTTGCTCGGCCATGGCTCAAATTTCTCGACAATGGGCAGCCTTGGCACACATTTGCTCGGCCATGGCACTCATTTTCTAGGCAACGACCGGCCATTGCACACATTTGCTCGGCCATGGCTCAAATTTCTCGACAATGGGCAGCCTTGGCACACATTTGCTCGGCCATGGCACTCATTTTCTAGGCAACGACCAGCCATGGCACACATTTGCTCGGCCATGGCTCAAATTTCTCGACAATGGGCAGCCATGGCACATATTTGCTCGGCCCTGGCTCAAATTTCTCGGCAATGGGCAGCCATGGCACACATTTGCTCGGCCATGGGCAGCCTTGGCACACATTCGCTCGGCCATGGCACTCATTTTCTAGGCAACGACCGGCCATGGCACACATTTGCTCGGCCATGGCTCAAATTTCTCGACAATGGGCAGCCATGGCTCAAATTTCTCGACAATGGTCAGCCATGGCACACATTTCCTCGGCCATGGCTCAAATTTCTCGACAATGGGCAGCCTTGGCACACATTTGCTCGGCCATGGCACTCATTTTCTCGGCAATGGGCAGCCATGGCACACATTTCCTCGGCCATGGCACAAATTTCTCGGGAATGGGAAGCCATGGCACACATTTGCTCGGCCATGGCTCAAATTTCTCGGCAATGAGCAGCCTTGGCACACATTTACTCGGCCATGGCACTCATTTTCTCGGCAACGACCGGCCATGGCACACATTTTCCCGGTCATGGCTCAAATTTCTCGGCAATGGGCAGCCTTGGCACACATTTACTCGGCCATGGCACTCATTTTCTAGGCAACGACCGGCCATGGAACACATTTGCTCGGCCATGGCTCAAATTTCTCGACAATGGGCAGCCATGGCACACATTTGCTCGGCCATGGCTCAAATTTCTCGACAATGGGCAGCCTTGGCACACATTTGCTCGGCCATGGCACTCATTTTCTAGGCAACGACCGGCCATTGCACACATTTGCTCGGCCATGGCTCAAATTTCTCGACAATGGGCAGCCTTGGCACACATTTGCTCGGCCATGGCACTCATTTTCTAGGCAACGACCAGCCATGGCACACATTTGCTCGGCCATGGCTCAAATTTCTCGACAATGGGCAGCCATGGCACATATTTGCTCGGCCCTGGCTCAAATTTCTCGGCAATGGGCAGCCATGGCACACATTTGCTCGGCCATGGGCAGCCTTGGCACACATTCGCTCGGCCATGGCACTCATTTTCTAGGCAACGACCGGCCATGGCACACATTTGCTCGGCCATGGCTCAAATTTCTCGACAATGGGCAGCCATGGCTCAAATTTCTCGACAATGGTCAGCCATGGCACACATTTCCTCGGCCATGGCTCAAATTTCTCGACAATGGGCAGCCTTGGCACACATTTGCTCCGCCATGGCTCAAATTTCTCGGCAACGGGCAGCCTTGGCACACATTTGCTCGGCCATGGCACTCATTTTCTCGGCAATGGGCAGCCATGGCACACATTTCCTCGGCCATGGCTCAAATTTCTCGGCAATGGGAAGCCATGGCACACATTTGCTCGGCCATGGCTCAAATTTCTCGGCAATGGGCAGCCTTGGCACACATTTACTCGGCCATGGCACTCATTTTCTCGGCAACGACCGGCCATGGCACACATTTTCCCGGTCATGGCTCAAATTTCTCGGCAATGGGCAGCCTTGGCACACAATTGCTCGGCCATGGCACTCATTTTCTCGGCAATGGGCAGCCATGGCACACATTTGCTCGGCCATGGCACAAATTTCTCGGCAATGGGCAGCCTTGGCACACATTTACTCAGCCATGGCACTCATTTTCTAGGCAACGACCCGCCATGGAACACATTTGCTCGGCCATGGCTCAAATTTCTCGACAATGGGCAGCCATGGCACACATTTGCTCGGCCATGGCTCAAATTTCTCGGCAATGGGCAGCCATGGCACACATTTGTTCGGCCATGGCTCAAATTTCTCGGCAATGGGCAGCCTTGGCACACATTTGCTCGGCCATGGCACTCATTTTCTAGGCAACGACCGGCCATGGCACACATTTGCTCGGCCATGGCTCAAATTTCTCGACAATGGGCAGCCATGGCACACATTTCCTCGGCCATGGCTCAAATTTTTCAGTAATGGGCAGCCTTGGCTCACATTTGCTCGGCCATGGCACTCATTTTCTCAGCAATGGGCAGCCATGGCACACATTTGCTCGGCCATGGCTCAAATTTCTCGGCAATGAGCAGCCATGGCACACATTTGCTCGGCCATGGCACTCATTTTCTAGGCAACGACCAGCCATGGCACACATTTGCTCGGCCATGGCTCAAATTTCTCGGCAATGGGCAGCCATGGCACACAATTGCTCGGCCATGGCTCAAATTTCTCGGCAATGGGCAGCCTTGGCACACATTTGCTCGGCCATGGCACTCATTTTCTCGGCAATGGGCAGCCATGGCACACATTTGTTCGGCCATGGCTCAAATTTCTCGACAATGGGCATCCTTGGCACACATTTGCTCGGCCATGGCACTCATTTTCTAGGCAACGACCGGCCATTGCACACATTTGCTCGGCCATGGCTCAAATTTCTCGGCAATGGGCAGCCTTGGCACACATTTGCTCGGCCATGGCACTCATTTTCTAGGCAACGACCGGCTAGGGCACACATTTGCTCGGCCATGGCTCAAATTTCTCGCCAATGGGCAGCCATGGCACACATTTGCTCGGCCATGGCTCAAATTTCTCGGCAATGGGCAGCCTTGGCACACATTTGCTCGGCCATGGCTCAAATTTCTCGGCAATGGGCAGCCTTGGCACACATTTGCTCGGCCATGGCACTCATTTTCTCGGCAATGGGCAGCCATGGCACACATTTCCTCGGCCATGGCTCAAATTTCTCGACAATGGGCAGCCATGGCACACATTTGCTCGGCCATGGCTCAAATTTCTCGACAATGGGCAGCCTTGGCACACATTTGCTCGGCCATGGCACTCATTTTCTAGGCAACGACCGGCCATTGCACACATTTGCTCGGCCATGGCTCAAATTTCTCGACAATGGGCAGCCTTGGCACACATTTGCTCGGCCATGGCACTCATTTTCTAGGCAACGACCAGCCATGGCACACATTTGCTCGGCCATGGCTCAAATTTCTCGACAATGGGCAGCCATGGCACATATTTGCTCGGCCCTGGCTCAAATTTCTCGGCAATGGGCAGCCATGGCACACATTTGCTCGGCCATGGGCAGCTTTGGCACACATTCGCTCGGCCATGGCACTCATTTTCTAGGCAACGACCGGCCATGGCACACATTTGCTCGGCCATGGCTCAAATTTCTCGACAATGGGCAGCCATGGCTCAAATTTCTCGACAATGGTCAGCCATGGCACACATTTCCTCGGCCATGGCTCAAATTTCTCGACAATGGGCAGCCTTGGCACACATTTGCTCCGCCATGGCTCAAATTTCTCGGCAACGGGCAGCCTTGGCACACATTTTCTCGGCCATGGCTCTCATTTTCTCGGCAATGGGCAGCCATGGCACACATTTCCTCGGCCATGGCTCAAATTTCTCGGCAATGGGAAGCCATGGCACACATTTGCTCGGCCATGGCTCAAATTTCTCGGCAATGGGCAGCCTTGGCACACATTTACTCGGCCATGGCACTCATTTTCTCGGCAACGACCGGCCATGGCACACATTTTCCCGGTCATGGCTCAAATTTCTCGGCAATGGGCAGCCTTGGCACACAATTGCTCGGCCATGGCACTCATTTTCTCGGCAATGGGCAGCCATGGCACACATTTGCTCGGCCATGGCACAAATTTCTCGGCAATGGGCAGCCTTGGCACACATTTACTCAGCCATGGCACTCATTTTCTAGGCAACGACCAGCCATGGAACACATTTGCTCGGCCATGGCTCAAATTTCTCGACAATGGGCAGCCATGGCACACATTTGCTCGGCCATGGCTCAAATTTCTCGGCAATGGGCAGCCATGGCACACATTTGTTCGGCCATGGCTCAAATTTCTCGGCAATGGGCAGCCTTGGCACACATTTGCTCGGCCATGGCACTCATTTTCTAGGCAACGACCGGCCATGGCACACATTTGCTCGGCCATGGCTCATATTTCTCGACAATGGGCAACCATGGCACACATTTCCTCGGCCATGGCTCAAATTTTTCGGTAATGGGCAGCCTTGGCTCACATTTGCTCGGCCATGGCACTCATTTTCTCAGCAATGGGCAGCCATGGCACACATTTGCTCGGCCATGGCTCAAATTTCTCGGCAATGAGCAGCCATGGCACACATTTGCTCGGCCATGGCACTCATTTTCTAGGCAACGACCAGCCATGGCACACATTTGCTCGGCCATGGCTCAAATTTCTCGGCAATGGGCAGCCATGGCACACAATTGCTCGGCCATGGCTCAAATTTCTCGGCAATGGGCAGCCTTGGCACACATTTGCTCGGCCATGGCACTCATTTTCTCGGCAATGGGCAGCCATGGCACACATTTGTTCGGCCATGGCTCAAATTTCTCGACAATGGGCATCCTTGGCACACATTTGCTCGGCCATGGCACTCATTTTCTAGGCAACGACCGGCCATTGCACACATTTGCTCGGCCATGGCTCAAATTTCTCGGCAATGGGCAGCCTTGGCACACATTTGCTCGGCCATGGCACTCATTTTCTAGGCAACGACCGGCTAGGGCACACATTTGCTCGGCCATGGCTCAAATTTCTCGCCAATGGGCAGCCATGGCACACATTTGCTCGGCCATGGCTCAAATTTCTCGGCAATGGGCAGCCTTGGCACACATTTGCTCGGCCATGGCTCAAATTTCTTGGCAATGGGCAGCCTTGGCACACATTTGCTCGGCCATGGCACTCATTTTCTCGGCAATGGGCAGCCATGGCACACATTTCCTCGGCCATGGCACAAATTTCTCGGGAATGGGAAGCCATGGCACACATTTGCTCGGCCATGGCTCAAATTTCTCGGCAATGGGCAGCCTTGGCACACATTTACTCGGCCATGGCACTCATTTTCTCGGCAACGACCGGCCATGGCACACATTTTCCCGGTCATGGCTCAAATTTCTCGGCAATGGGCAGCCTTGGCACACAATTGCTCGGCCATGGCACTCATTTTCTCGGCAATGGGCAGCCATGGCACACAATTGCTCGGCCATGGCTCAAATTTCTCGGCAATGGGCAGCCTTGGCACACATTTGCTCGGCCATGGCACTCATTTTCTCGGCAATGGGCAGCCATGGCACACATTTGTTCGGCCATGGCTCAAATTTCTCGACAATGGGCATCCTTGGCACACATTTGCTCGGCCATGGCACTCATTTTCTAGGCAACGACGGGCCATTGCACACATTTGCTCGGCCATGGCTCAAATTTCTCGGCAATGGGCAGCCTTGGCACACATTTGCTCGGCCATGGCACTCATTTTCTAGGCAACGACCGGCTAGGGCACACATTTGCTCGGCCATGGCTCAAATTTCTCGCCAATGGGCAGCCATGGCACACATTTGCTCGGCCATGGCTCAAATTTCTCGGCAATGGGCAGCCTTGGCACACATTTGCTCGGCCATGGCTCAAATTTCTCGGCAATGGGCAGCCTTGGCACACATTTGCTCGGCCATGGCACTCATTTTCCTCGGCAATGGGCAGCCATGGCACACATTTCCTCGGCCATGGCACAAATTTCTCGGGAATGGGAAGCCATGGCACACATTTGCTCGGCCATGGCTCAAATTTCTCGGCAATGGGCAGCCTTGGCACACATTTACTCGGCCATGGCACTCATTTTCTCGGCAACGACCGGCCATGGCACACGTTTTCCCGGTCATGGCTCAAATTTCTCGGCAATGGGCAGCCTTGGCACACATTTACTCGGCCATGGCACTCATTTTCTAGGCAACGACCGGCCATGGAACACATTTGCTCGGCCATGGCTCAAATTTCTCGACAATGGGCAGCCATGGCACACATTTGCTCGGCCATGGCTCAAATTTCTCGACAATGGGCAGCCTTGGCACACATTTGCTCGGCCATGGCACTCATTTTCTAGGCAACGACCGGCCATTGCACACATTTGCTCGGCCATGGCTCAAATTTCTCGACAATGGGCAGCCTTGGCACACATTTGCTCGGCCATGGCACTCATTTTCTAGGCAACGACCAGCCATGGCACACATTTGCTCGGCCATGGCTCAAATTTCTCGACAATGGGCAGCCATGGCACATATTTGCTCGGCCCTGGCTCAAATTTCTCGGCAATGGGCAGCCATGGCACACATTTGCTCGGCCATGGGCAGCCTTGGCACACATTCGCTCGGCCATGGCACTCATTTTCTAGGCAACGACCGGCCATGGCACACATTTGCTCGGCCATGGCTCAAATTTCTCGACAATGGGCAGCCATGGCTCAAATTTCTCGACAATGGTCAGCCATGGCACACATTTCCTCGGCCATGGCTCAAATTTCTCGACAATGGGCAGCCTTGGCACACATTTGCTCCGCCATGGCTCAAATTTCTCGGCAATGGGCAGCCTTGGCACACATTTGCTCTGCCATGGCACTCATTTTCTCGGCAATGGGCAGCCATGGCACACATTTCCTCGGCCATGGCTCAAATTTCTCGGCAATGGGAAGCCATGGCACACATTTGCTCGGCCATGGCTCAAATTTCTCGGCAATGGGAAGCCTTGGCACACATTTACTCGGCCATGGCACTCATTTTCTCGGCAACGACCGGCCATGGCACACATTTTCCCGGTCATGGCTCAAATTTCTCGGCAATGGGCAGCCTTGGCACACATTTACTCGGCCATGGCACTCATTTTCTAGGCAACGACCGGCCATGGAACACATTTGCTCGGCCATGGCTCAAATTTCTCGGCAATGGGCAGCCATGGCACACATTTGCTCGGCCATGGCTCAAATTTCTCGGCAATGGGCAGCCTTGGCACACATTTGCTCGGCCATGGCTCAAATTTCTCGGCAATGGGCAGCCTTGGCACACATTTGCTCGGCCATGGCACTCATTTTCTAGGTAACGACCGGCTATGGCACACATTTGCTCGGCCATGGCTCAAATTTCTCGGCAATGGGCAGCCATGGCACACATTTGCTCGGCCATGGCTCAAAATTTCTCGGCAAAGGGCAGCCATTGCACACATTTGCTCGGCCATGGCTCAAATTTCTCGACAATGGGCAGCCATGGCACACATTTGCTCGGCCATGGCTCAAAATTTCTCGGCAAAGGGCAGCCATTGCACACATTTGCTCGGCCATGGCTCAAATTTCTCGGCAATGGGCAGCCTTGGCACACATTTGCTCGGCCATGGCTCAAATTTCTCGGCAATGGGCAGCCTTGGCACACATTTGCTCGGCCATGGCACTCATTTTCTAGGTAACGACCGGCTATGGCACACATTTGCTCGGCCATGGCTCAAATTTCTCGGCAATGGGTAGCCATGGCACACATTTGCTCGGCCATGGCTCAAATTTCTCGGCAATGGGCAGCCTTGGCACACATTTGCTCGGCCATGGCACTCATTTTCTAGGCAACGACCGGCCATGGCACACATTTGCTCGGCCATGGCTCAAATTTCTCGACAATGGGCAGCCATGGCACACATTTCCTCGGCCATGGCTCAAATTTTTCGGCAATGGGCAGCCTTGGCTCACATTTGCTCGGCCATGGCACTCATTTTTTCGGCAATGGGCTGCCTTGGCACACATTTTCCCGGTCATGGCTCAAATTTCACGGCAATGGGCAGCCTTGGCACACATTTACTCGGCCATGGCACTCATTTTCTAGGCAACGACCGGCCATGGAACACATTTGCTCGGCCATGGCTCAAATTTTTCGGCAATGGGCAGCCTTGGCTCACATTTGCTCGGCCATGGCACTCATTTTTTCGGCAATGGGCTGCCTTGGCACACATTTTCCCGGCCATGGCTCAAATTTCTCGGCAATGGGCAGCCTTGGCACACATTTGCTCGGCCATGGCACTCATTTTCTAGGCAACGACCGGCTATGGCACACATTTGCTCGGCCATGGCTCAAATTTCTCGACAATGGGCAGCCATGGCACACATTTGCTCGGCCATGGCTCAAATTTCTCGGCAATGGGCAGCCTTGGCACACATTTGCTCGGCCATGGCTCAAATTTCTCGGCAATGGGCAGCCTTGGCACACATTTGCTCGGCCATGGCACTCATTTTCTAGGCAACGACCGGCCATGGCACACATTTGCTCGGCCATGGCTCAAATTTCTCGGCAATGGGCAGCCATGGCACACATTTGCTCGGCCATGGCTCAAATTTCTCGGCAATGGGCAGCCTTGGCACACATTTGCTCGGCCATGGCACTCATTTTCTAGGCAACGACCGGCCATGGCACACATTTGCTCGGCCATGGCTTAAATTTCTCAACAATGGGCAGCCATGGCACACATTTCCTCGGCCATGGCTCAAATTTCTCGGCAATGAGCAGCCATGGCACACATTTGCTCGGCCATGGCACTCATTTTCTAGGCAACGACCGGCCATGGCACACATTTGCCCGGCCATGGCTCAAATTTCTCGGCAATGGGCAGCTTTGGCACACATTTGCTCGGCCATGGCACTCATTTTCTCGGCAATGGGCAGCCATGGCACACATTTCCTCGGCCATGGCTCAAAGTTCTCGGCAATGGGGAGCCTTGGCACACATTTACTCGGCCATGGCTCAAATTTCTCGGCAATCGGCAGCCTTGGCACACATTTGCTCGGCCATGGCACTCATTTTCTAGGCAACGACCAGCCATGGCACACATTTGCTCGGCCATGGCTCAAATTTCTCGACAATGGGCAGCCTTGGCACACATTTGCTCGGCCATGGCACTCATTTTCTAGGCAACGACCGGCCATGGCACACATTTGCTCGGCCATGGCTCAAATTTCTCGACAATGGGCAGCCATGGCACACATTTCCTCGGCCATGGCTCAAATTTTTCGGCAATGGGCAGCCTTGGCTCACATTTGCTCGGCCATGGCACTCATTTTCTCGGCAATGGGCAGCCATGGCACACATTTGCTCGGCCATGGCTCAAATTTCTCGGCAATGGGCAGCCATGGCACACATTTGCTCAGCCATGGCTCAAATTTCTCGGCAATGGGCAGCCTTGGCACACATTTGCTCGGCCATGGCACTCATTTTCTAGGCAACGACCGGCCATGGCACACATTTGCTCGGCCATGGCTTAAATTTCTCAACAATGGGCAGCCTTGGCACACATTTACTCGGCCATGGCTCAAATTTCTTTGCAATGGGCAGCCTTGGCACACATTTGCTTGGCCATGGCACTCATTTTCTAGGCAACGACCAGCCATTGCACACATTTGCTCGGCCATGGCTCAAATTTCTCGACAATGGGCAGCCTTTGCACACATTTGCTCGGCCATGGCACTCATTTTCTAGGCAACGACCGGCCATGGCACACATTTGCCCGGCCATGGCTCAAATTTCTCGGCAATGGGCATCCATGGCACACATTTGCTCAACCATGGCACTCATTTTCTAGGCAACGACCGGCCATGGCACACATTTGCTCGGCCATGGCTCAAATTTCTCGACAATGGGCAGCCTTGGCACACATTTGCTCGGCCATGGCTCAAATTTCTCGACAATGGGCAGCCATGGCACTCATTTTTTAAATGGGGAGCATGGATGCGTGTTTTAAAAACGGAACATGGTAAGGAATATAGCATTCACATTGGCTTACGACTAGCCACGGGTGTGGCATTTATATTTGTTGACCTTGAGATTGGCAATTGACAACAAACGGGGCCACGTGAACCTCATTTCGAAAAAAATGCTTTTTTTTACCAAGACCCCATTGGGCCTTGGTGTGGATGGCACTCATTTGCTCGGCCATGGCTCAAATTTCTCGGCAATGGACAGCCTTGGCACACAATTGCTCGGCCATGGCACTCATTTTCTCGGCAATGGGCAGCCATGGCACACATTTGCTCGGCCATGGCACAAATTTCTCGGCAATGGGCAGCCTTGGCACACATTTACTCAGCCATGGCACTCATTTTCTAGGCAACGACCGCCCATGGAACACATTTGCTCGGCCATGGCTCAAATTTCTCGACAATGGGCAGCCATGGCACACATTTGCTCGGCCATGGCACTCAATTTCTCGGCAATGGGCAGCCATGGCACACATTTGCTCGGCCATGGCTCAAATTTCTCGGCAATGGGCAGCCATGGCACACATTTGCTCGGCCATGGCTCAAATTTCTCGGCAATGGGCAGCCTTGGCACACATTTGCTCGGCCATGGCACTCATTCTCTAGGCAACGACCGGCCATGGCACACATTTGCTCGGCCATGGTTCAAATTTCTCGGCAATGGGCAGCCTTGGCACACATTTGCTCGGCCATGGCACTCAATTTCTCGGCAATGGGCAGCCATGGCACACATTTGCTCGGCCATGGCTCAAATTTCTCGGCAATGGGCAGCCATGGCACACATTTGCTCGGCCATGGCTCAAATTTCTCGGCAATGGGCAGCCTTGGCACACATTTGCTCGGCCATGGCTCTCATTTTCTAGGCAACGACCGGCCATGGAACACATTTGCTCGGCCATGGCTCAAATTTCTCGACAATGGGCAGCCATGGCACACATTTGCTCGGCCATGGCACTCAATTTCTCGGCAATGGGCAGCCATGGCACACATTTGCTCGGCCATGGCTCAAATTTCTCGGCAATGGGCAGCCATGGCACACATTTGCTCGGCCATGGCTCAAATTTCTCGGCAATGGGCAGCCTTGGCACACATTTGCTCGGCCATGGCACTCATTTTCTAGGCAACGACCGGCCATGGCACACATTTGCTCGGCCATGGCTCAAATTTCTCGGCAATGGGCAGCCTTGGCACACATTTGCTCGGCCATGGCACTCATTTTCTAGGCAACGACCAGCCATGGTACACATTTGCTCGGCCATGGCTCAAATTTCTCGGCCATGGCTCAAATTTCTCGGCAATGGGCAGCCATGGCACACATTTGCTCGGCCATGGCTCAAATTTCTCGGCAATGGGCAGCCTTGGCACACATTTGCTCGGCCATGGCACTCATTTTCTAGGCAACGACCAGCCATGGCACACATTTGCTCGGCCATGGCTCAAATTTCTCGACAATGGGCAGCCATGGCACACATTTGCTCGGCCATGGCTCAAATTTCTCGGCAATGGGCAGCCTTGGCACACATTTGCTCGGCCATGGCTCAAATTTCTCGGCAATGGGCAGCCTTGGCACACATTTGCTCGGCCATGGCACTCATTTTCTCGGCAATGGGCAGCCATGGCACACATTTCCTCGGCCATGGCACAAATTTCTCGGGAATGGGAAGCAATGGCACACATTTGCTCGGCCATGGCTCAAATTTCTCGGCAATGGGCAGCCTTGGCACACATTTACTCGGCCATGGCACTCATTTTCTCGGCAACGACCGGCCATGGCACACATTTTCCCGGTCATGGCTCAAATTTCTCGGCAATGGGCAGCCTTGGCACACATTTACTCGGCCATGGCACTCATTTTCTAGGCAACGACCGGCCATGGAACACATTTGCTCGGCCATGGCTCAAATTTCTCGACAATGGGCAGCCATGGCACACATTTGCTCGGCCATGGCTCAAATTTCTCG
>BRYF01000030.1:2012500-2035000 GCA_030159135.1 Actinidia polygama | reverse complement strand
GGCCATGGCTCAAATTTCTCGGCAATGGGCAGCCATGGCACACATTTGCTCGGCCATGGCTCAAATTTCTCGGCAATGGGCAGCCTTGGCACACATTTGCTCGGCCATGGCACTCATTTTCTCGGCAATGGGCAGCCATGGCACACATTTGCTCGGCCATGGCTCAAATTTCTCGGCAGTGGGCAGCCTTGGCACACATTTACTCGGCCATGGCACTCATTTTCTAGGCAATGACCGGCCATGGCACACATTTGCTCGGCCATGGTTCAAATTTCTCGGCAATGGGCAGCCTTGGCACACATTTGCTCGGCCATGGCACTCAATTTCTCGGCAATGGGTAGCCATGGCACACATTTGCTCGGCCATGGCTCAAATTTCTCGGCAATGGGCAGCCATGGCACACATTTGCTCGGCCATGGCTCAAATTTCTCGGCAATGGGCAGCCTTGGCACACATTTGCTCGGCCATGGCACTCATTTTCTCGGCAATGGGCAGCCATGGCACACATTTGCTCGGCCATGGCTCAAATTTCTCGGCAATGGGCAGCCTTGGCACACATTTACTCGGCCATGGCACTCATTTTCTAGGCAACGACCGGCCATGGAACACATTTGCTCGGCCATGGCTCAAATTTCTCGACAATGGGCAGCCACGGCACACATTTGCTCGGCCATGGCTCAAATTTCTCGGCAATGGGCAGCCTTGGCACACATTTACTCGGCCATGGCTCAAATTTCTCGGCAATGGGCAGCCTTGGCACACATTTACTCCGCCATGGCACTCATTTTCTAGCCAACGACCGGCCATGGCACACATTTGCTCGGCGATGGCTCAAATTTCTCGACAATGGGCAGCCTTGGCACACATTTGCTCGGCCATGGCAATCATTTTCTAGGCAACGACCGGCCATGGCACACATTTGCTCGGCCATGGCTAAAATTTCTCGGCAATGGGCAGCCTTGGCACACATTTACTCGGCCATGGCACTCATTTTCTAGGCAACGACCGGCCATGGCACACATTTGCTCGGCCATGGCTCAAATTTCTCGACAATGGGCAGCCTTGGCACACATTTGCTCGGCCATGGCACTCATTTTCAAGGCAACGACCGGACATGGCACACATTTGCTCGGCCATGGCTCAAATTTCTCAGCAATGTGCAGCCATGGCACACATTTGCTCGGCCATGGCTCAAATTTCTCGCAATGGGCAGCCATGGCACACATTTGCTCGGCCATGGCTCAAATTTCTCGGCAATGGGCAGCCTTGGCACACATTTGCTCGGCCATGGCACTCCCTTGGCACACATTTGCTCGGCCATGGCACTCATTTTCTCGGCAATGGGCAGCCATGGCACACATTTGCTCGGCCATGGCTCAAATTTCTCGGCAATGGGCAGCCTTGGCACACATTTACTCGGCCATGGCACTCATTTTCCTAGGCAACGACCGGCCATGGCACACATTTGCTCGGCCATGGTTCAAATTTCTCGGCAATGGGCAGCCTTGGCACACATTTGCTCGGCCATGGCACTCAATTTCTCGGCAATGGGCAGCCATGGCACACATTTGCTCGGCCATGGCTCAAATTTCTCGGCAATGGGCAGCCATGGCACACATTTGCTCGGCCATGGCTCAAATTTCTCGGCAATGGGCAGCCTTGGCACACATTTTGCTCGGCCATGGCACTCATTTTCTCGGCAATGGGCAGCCATGGCACACATTTGCTCGGCCATGGCTCAAATTTCTCGGCAATGGGCAGCCTTGGCACACATTTACTCGGCCATGGCACTCATTTTCTAGGCAACGACCGGCCATGGCACACATTTGCTCGGCCATGGTTCAAATTTCTCGGCAATGGGCAGCCTTGGCACACATTTGCTCGGCCATGGCACTCAATTTCTCGGCAATGGGCAGCCATGGCACACATTTGCTCGGCCATGGCTCAAATTTCTCGGCAATGGGCAGCCATGGCACACATTTGCTCGGCCATGGTTCAAATTTCTCGGCAATGGGCAGCCTTGGCACACATTTGCTCGGCCATGGCACTCAATTTCTCGGCAATGGGTAGCCATGGCACACATTTGCTCGGCCATGGCTCAAATTTTCTCGGCAATGGGCAGCCATGGCACACATTTGCTCGGCCATGGCTCAAATTTCTCGGCAATGGGCAGGCCTTGGCACACATTTGCTCGGCCATGGCACTCATTTTCTCGGCAATGGGCAGCCATGGCACACATTTGCTCGGCCATGGCTCAAATTTCTCGGCAATGGGCAGCCTTGGCACACATTTACTCGGCCATGGCACTCATTTTCTAGGCAACGACCGGCCATGGAACACATTTGCTCGGGCCATGGCTCAAATTTCTCGACAATGGGCAGCCACGGCACACATTTGCTCGGCCATGGCTCAAATTTCTCGGCAATGGGCAGCCTTGGCACACATTTACTCGGCCATGGCTCAAATTTCTCGGCAATGGGCAGCCTTGGCACACATTTACTCCGCCATGGCACTCATTTTCTAGGCAACGACCGGCCATGGCACACATTTGCTCGGCGATGGCTCAAATTTCTCGACAATGGGCAGCCTTGGCACACATTTGCTCGGCCATGGCAATCATTTTCTAGGCAACGACCGGCCATGGCACACATTTGCTCGGCCATGGCTAAAATTTCTCGGCAATGGGCAGCCTTGGCACACATTACTCGGCCATGGCACTCATTTTCTAGGCAACGACCGGCCATGGCACACATTTGCTCGGCCATGGCTCAAATTTCTCGACAATAGGGCAGCCTTGGCACACATTTGCTCGGCCATGGCACTCATTTTCAAGGCAACGACCGGACATGGCACACATTGCTCGGCCATGGCTCAAATTTCTCAGCAATGTGCAGCCATGGCACACATTTGCTCGGCCATGGCTCAAATTTCTCGGCAATGGGCAGCCATGGCACACATTTGCTCGGCCATGGCTCAAATTTCTCGGCAATGGGCAGCCTTGGCACACATTTGCTCGGCCATGGCACTCATTTTCTCGGCAATGGGCAGCCATGGCACACATTTGCTCGGCCATGGCTCAAATTTCTCGGCAATGGGCAGCCTTGGCACACATTTACTCGGCCATGGCACTCATTTTCTAGGCAACGACCGGCCATGGCACACATTTGCTCGGCCATGGTTCAAATTTCTCGGCAATGGGCAGCCTTGGCACACATTTGCTCGGCCATGGCACTCAATTTCTCGGCAATGGGCAGCCAAGGCACACATTTGCTCGGCCATGGCTCAAATTTCTCGGCAATGGGCAGCCATGGCACACATTTGCTCGGCCATGGCTCAAATTTCTCGGCAATGGGCAGCCTTGGCACACATTTGCTCGGCCATGGCACTCATTTTCTCGGCAATGGGCAGCCATGGCACACATTTGCTCGGCCATGGCTCAAATTTCTCGGCAATGGGCAGCCTTGGCACACATTTACTCGGCCATGGCACTCATTTTCTAGGCAACGACCGGCCATGGCACACATTTGCTCGGCCATGGTTCAAATTTCTCGGCAATGGGCAGCCTTGGCACACATTTGCTCGGCCATGGCACTCAATTTCTCGGCAATGGGCAGCCATGGCACACATTTGCTCGGCCATGGCTCAAATTTCTCGGCAATGGGCAGCCATGGCACACATTTGCTCGGCCATGGTTCAAATTTCTCGGCAATGGGCAGCCTTGGCACCCATTTGCTCGGCCATGGCACTCAATTTCTCGGCAATGGGCAGCCATGGCACACATTTGCTCGGCCATGGCTCAAATTTCTCGGCAATGGGCAGCCATGGCACACATTTGCTCGGCCATGGCTCAAATTTCTCGGCAATGGGCAGCCTTGGCACACATTTGCTCGGCCATGGCACTCATTTTCTCGGCAATGGGCAGCCATGGCACACATTTGCTCGGCCATGGCTCAAATTTCTCGGCAATGGGCAGCCATGGCACACATTTGCTCGGCCATGGCTCAAATTTCTCGGCAATGGGCAGGCTTGGCACACATTTGCTCGGCCATGGCACTCATTTTCTCGGCAATGGGCAGCCATGGCACACATTTGCTCGGCCATGGCTCAAATTTCTCGGCAATGGGCAGCCTGGCACACATTTACTCGGCCATGGCACTCATTTTCTAGGCAACGACCGGCCATGGAACACATTTGCTCGGCCATGGCTCAAATTTCTCGACAATGGGGCAGCCACGGCACACATTTGCTCGGCCATGGCTCAAATTTCTCGGCAATGGGCAGCCTTGGCACACATTTACTCGGCCATGGCTCAAATTTCTCGGCAATGGGCAGCCTTGGCACACATTTACTCCGCCATGGCACTCATTTTCTAGGCAACGACCGGCCCATGGCACACATTTGCTCGGCCATGGCTCAAATTTCTCGACAATGGGCAGCCCTTGGCACACATTTGCTCGGCCATGGCACTCATTTTCTAGGCAACGACCGGCCATGGCACACATTTGCTCGGCCATGGCTAAAATTTCTCGGCAATGGGCAGCCTTGGCACACATTTACTCGGCCATGGCACTCATTTTCTAGGCAACGACCGGCCATGGCACACATTTGCTCGGCCATGGCTCAAATTTCTCGACAATGGGCAGCCTTGGCACACATTTGCTCGGCCATGGCACTCATTTTCAAGGCAACGACCGGACATGGCACACATTTGCTCGGCCATGGCTCAAATTTCTCAGCAATGGGCAGCCATGGCACACATTTGCTCGGCCATGGCTCAAATTTCTCGGCAATGGGCAGCCATGGGCACACATTTGCTCGGCCATGGCTCAAATTTCTCGGCAATGGCAGCCTTGGCACACATTTGCTCGGCCATGGCACTCATTTTCTCGGCAATTGGGCAGCCATGGCACACATTTGCTCGGCCATGGCTCAAATTTCTCGGCAATGGGCAGCCTTGGCACACATTTACTCGGCCATGGCACTCATTTTCTAGGCAACGACCGGCCATGGCACACATTTGCTCGGCCATGGCTCAAATTTCTCGACAATGGGCAGCCTTGGCACACATTTGCTCGGCCATGGCACTCATTTTCAAGGCAACGACCGGACATGGCACACATTTGCTCGGCCATGGCTCAAATTTCTCAGCAATGGGCAGCCATGGCACACATTTGCTCGGCCATGGATCAAATTTCTCGGCAATGGGCAGCCATGGCACACATTTGCTCGGCCATGGCTCAAATTTCTCGGCAATGGGCAGCCTTGGCACACATTTGCTCGGCCATGGCACTCATTTTCTCGGCAATGGGCAGCCATGGCACACATTTGCTCGGCCATGGCTCAAATTTCTCGGCAATGGGCAGCCTTGGCACACATTTACTCGGCCATGGCACTCATTTTCTAGGCAACGACCGGCCATGGAACACATTTGCTCGGCCATGGCTCAAATTTCTCGACAATGGGCAGCCACGGCACACATTTGCTCGGCCATGGCTCAAATTTCTCGGCATATGGGCAGCCTTGGCACACATTTACTCGGCCATGGCTCAAATTTCTCGGCAATGGGCAGCCTTGGCACACATTTACACGGCCATGGCACTCATTTTCTAGGCAAACGACCGGCCATGGCACACATTTGCTCGGCCATGGCTCAAATTTCTCGACAATGGGCAGCCTTGGCACACATTTGCTCGGCCATGGCAATCATTTTCTAGGCAACGACCGGCCATGGCACACATTTGCTCGGCCATGGCTCAAATTTCTCGACAATGGGTAGCCTTGGCACACATTTGCTCGGCCATGGCACTCATTTTCAAGGCAACGACCGGACATGGCACACATTTGCTCGGCCATGGCTCAAATTTCTCAGCAATGGGCAGCCATGGCACACATTTTCTCGGCCATGGCTCAAATTTCTCGGCAATGGGCAGCCTTGGCACACATTTGCTCGGCCATGGCACTCATTTTCTCGGCAATGGGCAGCCATGGAACACATTTGCTCGGCCATGGCTCAAATTTCTCGGCAATGGGCAGCCATGGCACACATTTGCTCGGCCATGGCTCAAATTTCTCGGCAATGGGCAGCCTTGACACACATTTGCTCGGCCATGGCACTCATTTTCTCGGCAATGGGCAGCCATGGCACACATTTGCTCGGCCATGGCTCAAATTTTCTCGGCAATAGGGCAGCCTTGGCACACATTTACTCGGCCATGGCACTCATTTTCTAGGCAACGACCGGCCATGGCACACATTTTGCTCGGCCATGGCTCAAATTTCTCGGCAATGGGCAGCCTTGGCACACATTTGCTCGGCCATGGCACTCATTTTCTCGGCAATGGGCAGCCATGGCACACATTTGCTCGGCCATGGCTCAAATTTCTCGGCAATGGGCAGCCTTGGCACACATTTACTCGGCCATGGCACTCATTTTCTAGGCAACGACCGGCCATGGCACACATTTGCTCGGCCATGGTTCAAATTTCTCGGCAATGGGCAGCCTTGGCACACATTTGCTCGGCCATGGCACTCAATTTCTCGGCAATGGGCAGCCATGGAACACATTTGCTCGGCCATGGCTCAAATTTCTCGGCAATGGGCAGCCATGGCACACATTTGCTCGGCCCATGGCTCAAATTTCTCGGCAATGGGCAGCCTTGACACACATTTGCTCGGCCATGGCACTCATTTTCTCGGCAATGGGCAGCCATGGCACACATATTGCTCGGCCATGGCTCAAATTTCTTCGGCAATGGGCAGCCTTGGCACACATTTACTCGGCCATGGCACTCATTTTCTAGGCAACGACCGGCCATGAACACATTTGCTCGGCCATGGCTCAAATTTCTCGACAATGGGCAGCCACGGCACACATTTGCTCGGCCATGGCTCAAATTTCTCGGCAATGGGCAGCCTTGGCACACATTTACTCGGCCATGGCTCAAATTTCTCGGTAATGGGCAGCCTTGGCACACATTTACACGGCCATGGCACTCATTTTCTAGGCAACGACCGGCCATGGCACACATTTGCTCGGCCATGGCTCAAATTTCTCGACAATGGGCAGCCTTGGCACACATTTGCTCGGCCATGGCAATCATTTTCTAGGCAACGACCGGCCATGGCACACATTTGCTCGGCCATGGCTCAAATTTCTCGGCAATGGGCAGCCTTGGCACACATTTGCTCGGCCATGGCACTCATTTTCTCGGCAATGGGCAGCCATGGCACACATTTGCTCGGCCATGGCTCAAATTTCTCGGCAATGGGCAGCCTTGGCACACATTTACTCGGCCATGGCACTCATTTTCTAGGCAACGACCGGCCATGGCACACATTTGCTCGGCCATGGTTCAAATTTCTCGGCAATGGGCAGCCTTGGCACACATTTGCTCGGCCATGGCACTCAATTTCTCGGCAATGGGCAGCCATGGAACACATTTGCTCGGCCATGGCTCAAATTTCTCGGCAATGGGCAGCCATGGCACACATTTGCTCGGCCATGGCTCAAATTTCTCGGCAATGGGCAGCCTTGACACACATTTGCTCGGCCATGGCACTCATTTTCTCGGCAATGGGCAGCCATGGCACACATTTGCTCGGCCATGGCTCAAATTTCTCGGCAATGGGCAGCCTTGGCACACATTTACTCGGCCATGGCACTCATTTTCTAGGCAACGACCGGCCATGGAACACATTTGCTCGGCCATGGCTCAAATTTCTCGACAATGGGCAGCCACGGCACACATTTGCTCGGCCATGGCTCAAATTTCTCGGCAATGGGCAGCCTTGGCACACATTTACTCGGCCATGGCACTCATTTTCTAGGCAACGACGGGCCATGGCACACATTTGCTCGGCCATGGCTCAAATTTCTCGACAATGGGCAGCCTTGGCACACATTTACTCGGCCATGGCACTCATTTTCTAGGCAACGACCGGCCATGGAACACATTTGCTCGGCCATGGCTCAAATTTCTCGACAATGGGCAGCCACGGCACACATTTGCTCGGCCATGGCTCAAATTTCTCGGCAATGGGCAGCCTTGGCACACATTTACTCGGCCATGGCTCAAATTTCTCGGCAATGGGCAGCCTTGGCACACATTTACACGGCCATGGCACTCATTTTCTAGGCAACGACCGGCCATGGCACACATTTGCTCGGCCATGGCTCAAATTTCTCGACAATGGGCAGCCTTGGCACACATTTGCTCGGCCATGGCAATCATTTTCTAGGAAACGACCGGCCATGGCACACATTTGCTCGGCCATGGCTAAAATTTCTAGGCAATGGGCAGCCTTGGCACACATTTACTCGGCCATGGCACTCATTTTCTAGGCAACGACCGGCCATGGCACACAGCTCGGCCATGGCTCAAATTTCTCGACAATGGGAAGCCTTGGCACACATTTGCTCGGCCATGGCACTCATTTTCAAGGCAACGACCGGACATGGCACACATTTGCTCGGCCATGGCTCAAATTTCTCAGCAATGGGCAGCCATGGCACACATTTGCTCGGCCATGGCTCAAATTTCTCGGCAATGGGCAGCCATGGCACACATTTGCTCGGCCATGGTTCTAATTTCTCGGCAATGGGCAGCCTTGGCACACATTTGCTCGGCCATGGCACTAATTTTCTCGGCAATGGGCAGCCATGGCACACATTTCCTCGGCCATGGCTCAAATTTCTCGGCAATGGGAAGCCATGGCGCACATTTGCTCGGCCATGGCTCAAATTTCTCGGCAATGGGCAGGCTTGGCACACATTTGCTCGGCCATGGCACTCATTTTCTAGGCAACGATCGGCCATGGAACACATTTGCTCGGCCATGGCTCAAATTTCTCGACAATGGGCAGCCACGGCACACATTTGCTCGGCCATGGCTCAAATTTCTCGGCAATGGGCAGCCTTGGCACACATTTACTCGGCCATGGCTCAAATTTCTCGGCAATGGGCAGCCTTGGCACACATTTACTCGGCCATGGCACTCATTTTCTAGGCAACGACGGGCCATGGCACACATTTGCTCGGCCATGGCTCAAATTTCTCGACAATGGGCAGCCTTGGCACACATTTGCTCGGCCATGGCAATCATTTTCTAGGCAACGACCGGCCATGGCACACATTTGCTCGGCCGTGGCTAAAATTTCTCGACAATGGGCAGCCATGGCACACATTTTGGTTGGCCATGGCTCAAATTTCTCGGCAATGGGCAGCCATGGCACTCATTTTCTCGGCAATGGGCAGCCATGGCACACATTTGCTCGTCCATGGCTCAAATTTCTCGGCAATGGGCAGCCTTGGCACACATTTGCTCGGCCATGGCACTCATTTTCTAGGCAACGACCGGCCATGGAACACATTTGCTCGGCCATGGCTCAAATTTCTCGACAAATGGGCAGCCACGGCACACATTTGCTCGGCCATGGCTCAAATTTCTCGGCAATGGGCAGCCTTGGCACACATTTACTCGGCCATGGCTCAAATTTCTCGGCAATGGGCAGCCTTGGCACACATTTACTCGCCATGGCACTCATTTTCTAGGCAACGACGGGCCATGGCACACATTTGCTCGGCCATGGCTCAAATTTCTCGACAATGGCAGCCTTGGCACACATTTGCTCGGCCATGGCAATCATTTTCTAGGCAACGACCGGCCATGGCACACATTTGCTCGGCCATGGCTAAAATTTCTCGACAATGGGCAGCCATGGCACACATTTGATTGGCCATGGCTCAAATTTCTCGGCAATGGGCAGCCATGGCACACATTTGCTCGGCCATGGCACTCATTTTCTCGGCAATGGGCAGCCATGGCACACATTTGCTCGTCCATGGCTCAAATTTCTCGGCAATGGGCAGCCTTGGCACACATTTGCTCGGCCATGGCACTCATTTTCTAGGGAACGACCGGCCATGGCACACATTTGCTCGGCCATGGCTGAAATTTCTCGGCAATGGGCAGCCATGGCACACATTTGCTCGGCCATGGCTCAAAGTTCTCGGCAATGGGCAGCCTTGACACACATTTGCTCGGCCATGGCACTCATTTTCTCGGCAATGGGCAGCCATGGCACACATTTGCTCGGCCATGGCTCAAATTTCTCGGCAATGGGCAGCCTTGGCACACATTTACTCGGCCATGGCACTCATTTTCTAGGCAACGACCGGCCATGGAACACATTTGCTCGGCCATGGCTCAAATTTCTCGACAATGGGCAGCCACGGCACACATTTGCTCGGCCATGGCTCAAATTTCTCGGCAATGGGCAGCCTTGGCACACATTTACTCGGCCATGGCACTCATTTTCTAGGCAACGACGGGCCATGGCACACATTTGCTCGGCCATGGCTCAAATTTCTCGACAATGGGCAGCCTTGGCACACATTTACTCGGCCATGGCACTCATTTTCTAGGCAACGACCGGCCATGGAACACATTTGCTCGGCCATGGCTCAAATTTCTCGACAATGGGCAGCCACGGCACACATTTGCTCGGCCATGGCTCAAATTTCTCGGCAATGGGCAGCCTTGGCACACATTTGCTCGGCCATGGCTCAAATTTCTCGGCAATGAGCAGCCATGGCACACATTTGCTCGGCCATGGCACTCATTTTCTAGGCAACGACCGGCCATGGCACACATTTGCTCGGCCATGGCTAAAATTTCTCGACAATGGGCAGCCATGGCACACATTTGATTGGCCATGGCTCAAATTTCTCGGCAATGGGCAGCCATGGCACACATTTGCTCGGCCATGGCACTCATTTTCTCGGCAATGGGCAGCCATGGCACACATTTGCTCGTCCATGGCTCAAATTTCTCGGCAATGGGCAGCCTTGGCACACATTTGCTCGGCCATGGCACTCATTTTCTAGGGAACGACCGGCCATGGCACACATTTGCTCGGCCATGGCTCAAATTTCTCGGCAATGGGCAGCCATGGCACACATTTGCTCGGCCATGGCTCAAAGTTCTCGGCAATGGGCAGCCTTGACACACATTTGCTCGGCCATGGCACTCATTTTCTCGGCAATGGGCAGCCATGGCACACATTTGCTCGGCCATGGCTCAAATTTCTCGGCAATGGGCAGCCTTGGCACACATTTACTCGGCCATGGCACTCATTTTCTAGGCAACGACCGGCCATGGAACACATTTGCTCGGCCATGGCTCAAATTTCTCGACAATGGGCAGCCACGGCACACATTTGCTCGGCCATGGCTCAAATTTCTCGGCAATGGGCAGCCTTGGCACACATTTTACTCGGCCATGGCACTCATTTTCTAGGCAACGACGGGCCATGGCACACATTTGCTCGGCCATGGCTCAAATTTCTCGACAATGGGCAGCCTTGGCACACATTTACTCGGCCATGGCACTCATTTTCTAGGCAACGACCGGCCATGGAACACATTTGCTCGGCCATGGCTCAAATTTCTCGACAATGGGCAGCCACGGCACACATTTGCTCGGCCATGGCTCAAATTTCTCGGCAATGGGCAGCCTTGGCACACATTTACTCGGCCATGGCTCAAATTTCTCGGCAATGGGCAGCCTTGGCACACATTTACACGGCCATGGCACTCATTTTCTAGGCAACGACCGGCCATGGCACACATTTGCTCGGCCATGGCTCAAATTTCTCGACAATGGGCAGCCTTGGCACACATTTGCTCGGCCATGGCAATCATTTTCTAGGCAACGACCGGCCATGGCACACATTTGCTCGGCCATGGCTAAATTTCTAGGCAATGGGCAGCCTTGGCACACATTTACTCGGCCATGGCACTCATTTTCTAGGCAACGACCGGCCATGGCACACATTTGCTCGGCCATGGCTCAAATTTCTCGACAATGGGAAGCCTTGGCACACATTTGCTCGGCCATGGCACTCATTTTCAAGGCACGACCGGACATGGCACACATTTGCTCGGCCATGGCTCAAATTTCTCAGCAATGGGCAGCCATGGCACACATTTGCTCGGCCATGGCTCAAATTTCTCGGCAATGGGCAGCCATGGCACACATTTGCTCGGCCATGGTTCAAATTTCTCGGCAATGGGCAGCCTTGGCACACATTTGCTCGGCCATGGCACTAATTTTCTCGGCAATGGGCAGCCATGGCACACATTTCCTCGGCCATGGCTCAAATTTCTCGGCAATGGGAAGCCATGGCGCACATTTGCTCGGCCATGGCTCAAATTTCTCGGCAATGGGCAGGCTTGGCACACATTTGCTCGGCCATGGCACTCATTTTCTAGGCAACGATCGGCCATGGAACACATTTGCTCGGCCATGGCTCAAATTTCTCGACAATGGGCAGCCACGGCACACATTTGCTCGGCCATGGCTCAAATTTCTCGGCAATGGGCAGCCTTGGCACACATTTACTCGGCCATGGCTCAAATTTCTCGGCAATGGGCAGCCTTGGCACACATTTACTCGGCCATGGCACTCATTTTCTAGGCAACGACGAGCCATGGCACACATTTGCTCGGCCATGGCTCAAATTTCTCGACAATGGGCAGCCTTGGCACACATTTGCTCGGCCATGGCAATCATTTTCTAGGCAACGACCGGCCATGGCACACATTTGCTCGGCCGTGGCTAAAATTTCTCGACAATAGGCAGCCATGGCACACATTTGGTTGGCCATGGCTCAAATTTCTCGGCAATGGGCAGCCATGGCACACATTTGCTCGGCCATGGCACTCATTTTCTCGGCAATGGGCAGCCATGGCACACATTTGCTCGTCCATGGCTCAAATTTCTCGGCAATGGGCAGCCTTGGCACACATTTGCTCGGCCATGGCACTCATTTTCTAGGCAACGACCGGCCATGGAACACATTTGCTCGGCCATGGCTCAAATTTCTCGACAATGGGCAGCCACGGCACACATTTGCTCGGCCATGGCTCAAATTTCTCGGCAATGGGCAGCCTTGGCACACATTTACTCGGCCATGGCTCAATTTCTCGGCAATGGGCAGCCTTGGCACACATTTACTCGGCCATGGCACTCATTTTCTAGGCAACGACGGGCCATGGCACACATGTTGCTCGGCCATGGCTCAAATTTCTCGACAATGGGCAGCCTTGGCACACATTTGCTCGGCCATGGCAATCATTTTCTAGGCAACGACCGGCCATGGCACACATTTGCTCGGCCATGGCTAAAATTTCTCGACAATGGGCAGCCATGGCACACATTTGGTTGGCCATGGCTCAAATTTCTCGGCAATGGGCAGCCATGGCACACATTTGCTCGGCCATGGCACTCATTTTCTCGGCAATGGGCAGCCATGGCACACATTTGCTCGTCCATGGCTCAAATTTCTCGGCAATGGGCAGCCTTGGCACACATTTGCTCGGCCATGGCACTCATTTTCTAGGGAACGACCCGGCCATGGCACACATTTGCTCGGCCATGGCTCAAATTTCTCGACAATGGGCAGCCATGGCACACATTTCCTCGGCCATGGCTCAAAGTTCTCGGCAATGGGCAGCCTTGGCACACATTTACTCGGCCATGGCTCAAATTTCTCGGCAATGGGCAGCCTTGGCACACATTTACTCGGCCATGGCACTCATTTTCTAGGCAACGACCGGCCATGGCACACATTTGCTCGGCCATGGCTCAAATTTCTCGACAATGGGCAGCCTTGGCACACATTTGCTCCGCCATGGCACTCAATTTCTAGGCAACGACCGGCCATGGCACACATTTGCTCGGCCATGGCTCAAATTTCTCGACAATGGGCAGCCATGGCACACATTTGCTCGGCCATGGTTCAAATTTCTCGGCAATGGCCACACATTTGCTCGGCCATGGCACTCATTTTCTAGGCAACGACCGGCCATGGCACACATTTGCCCAGCCATGGCTCAAATTTCTCGGCAATGGGCAGCCATGGCACACATTTGCTCAACCATGGCACTCATTTTCTAGGCAACGACCGGCCATGGCACACATTTGCCCGGCCATGGCTCAAATTTCTCGGCAATGGGCAGCTTTGGCACACATTTGCTCGGCCATGGCACTCATTTTCTCGGCAATGGGCAGCCATGGCACACATTTCCTCGGCCATGGCTCAAAGTTCTCGGCAATGGGGAGCCTTGGCACACATTTACTCGGCCATGGCTCAAATTTCTCGGCAATGGGCAGCCTTGGCACACATTTGCTCGGCCATGGCACTCATTTTCTAGCAACGACCGGCCATGGCACACATTTGCCCGGCCATGGCTCAAATTTCTCGGCAATGGGCAGCCATGGCACACATTTGCTCAACCATGGCACTCATTTTCTAGGCAACGACCGGCCATGGCACACATTTGCCCGGCCATGGCTCAAATTTCTCGGCAATGGGCAGCTTTGGCACACATTTGCTCGGCCATGGCACTCATTTTCTCGGCAATGGGCAGCCATGGCACACATTTCCTCGGCCATGGCTCAAAGTTCTCGGCAATGGGGAGCCTTGGCACACATTTACTCGGCCATGGCTCAAATTTCTCGGCAATGGGCAGCCTTGGCACACATTTGCTCGGCCATGGCACTCATTTTCTAGGCAAGGACCGGCCATGGCACACATTTGCCCGGCCATGGCTCAAATTTCTCGGCAATGGGCAGCCATGGCACACATTTGCTCAACCATGGCACTCATTTTCTAGGCAACGACCGGCCATGGCACACATTTGCTCGGCCATGGCTCAAATTTCTCGACAATGGGCAGCCTTGGCACACATTTGCTCGGCCATGGCTCAAATTTCTCGACAATGGGCAGCCATGGCACTCATTTTTTAAATGGGGAGCATGGATGCGTGTTTTGAAAACGGAACATGGTAAGGAATATAGCATTCACATTGGCTTACGACTAGCCACGGGTGTGGCATTTATATTTGTTGACCTTGAGATTGGCAATTGACAACAAACGGGGCCACGTGAACCTCATTTCGAAAAAAATGCTTGTTTTTACCAAAACCCCATTGGGCCTTGGTGTGGATGGCACTCATTTGCTCGGCCATGGCTCAAATTTCTCGGCAATGGGCAGCCTTGGCACACAATTGCTCGGCCATGGCACTCATTTTCTCGGCAATGGGCAGCCATGGCACACATTTGCTCGGCCATGGCACAAATTTCTCGGCAATGGGCAGCCTTGGCACACATTTACTCAGCCATGGCACTCATTTTCTAGGCAACGACCGGCCATGGAACACATTTGCTCGGCCATGGCTCAAATTTCTCGACAATGGGAAGCCATGGCACACATTTGCTCGGCCATGGCTCAAATTTCTCGGCAATGGGCAGCCAGGGCACACATTTCCTCGGCCATGGCTCAAATTTCTCGGCAATGGGCAGCCTTGGCACACATTTGCTCGGCCATGGCACTCATTTTCTAGGCAACGACCGGCCATGGCACACATTTGCTCGGCCATGGCTCAAATTTCTCGACAATGGGCAGCCATGGCACACATTTCCTCGGCCATGGCTCAAATTTTTCGGTAATGGGCAGCCTTGGCTCACATTTGCTCGGCCATGGCACTCATTTTCTCAGCAATGGGCAGCCATGGCACACATTTGCTCGGCCATGGCTCAAATTTCTCGGCAATGGGCAGCCATGGCACACATTTGCTCGGCCATGGCTCAAATTTCTCGGAAAATTTGCTCGGCCATGGCACTCATTTTCTAGGCAACGACCGGCCATGGCACACATTTGCTCGGCCATGGTTCAAATTTCTCGGCAATGGGCAGCCTTGGCACACATTTGCTCGGCCATGGCACTCAATTTCTCGGCAATGGGCAGCCATGGCACACATTTGCTCGGCCATGGCTCAAATTTCTCGGCAATGGGCAGCCATGGCACACATTTGCTCGGCCATGGCTCAAATTTCTCGGCAATGGGCAGCCTTGGCACACATTTGCTCGGCCATGGCACTCATTTTCTCGGCAATGGGCAGCCATGGCACACATTTGCTCGGCCATGGCTCAAATTTCTCGGCAGTGGGCAGCCTTGGCACACATTTACTCGGCCATGGCTCTCATTTTCTAGGCAACGACCGGCCATGGCACACATTTGCTCGGCCATGGTTCAAATTTCTCGGCAATGGGCAGCCTTGGCACACATTTGCTCGGCCATGGCACTCAATTTCTCGGCAATGGGCAGCCATGGCACACATTTGCTCGGCCATGGCTCAAATTTCTCGGCAATGGGCAGCCATGGCACACATTTGCTCGGCCATGGCTCAAATTTCTCGGCAATGGGCAGCCTTGGCACACATTTGCTCGGCCATGGCACTCATTTTCTCGGCAATGGGCAGCCATGGCACACATTTGCTCGGCCATGGCTCAAATTTCTCGGCAATGGGCAGCCTTGGCACACATTTACTCGGCCATGGCACTCATTTTCTAGGCAACGACCGGCCATGGAACACATTTGCTCGGCCATGGCTCAAATTTCTCGACAATGGGCAGCCACGGCACACATTTGCTCGGCCATGGCTCAAATTTCTCGGCAATGGGCAGCCTTGGCACACATTTACTCGGCCATGGCTCAAATTTCTCGGCAATGGGCAGCCTTGGCACACATTTACTCCGCCATGGCACTAATTTTCTAGGCAACGACCGGCCATGGCACACATTTGCTCGGCCATGGCTCAAATTTCTCGACAATGGGCAGCCTTGGCACACATTTGCTCGGCCATGGCAATCATTTTCTAGGCAACGACCGGCCATGGCACACATTTGCTCGGCCATGGCTAAAATTTCTCGGCAATGGGCAGCCTTGGCACACATTTACTCGGCCATGGCACTCATTTTCTAGGCAACGACCGGCCATGGCACACATTTGCTCGGCCATGGCTCAAATTTCTCGACAATGGGCAGCCTTGGCACACATTTGCTCGGCCATGGCAATCATTTTCTAGGCAACGACCGGCCATGGCACACATTTGCTCGGCCATGGCTCAAATTTCTCGACAATGGGCAGCCTTGGCACACATTTACTCGGCCATGGCACTCATTTTCTAGGCAACGACCGGCCATGGCACACATTTGCTCGGCCATGGCTCAAATTTCTCGGCAATGGGCAGCCTTGGCACACATTTGCTCGGCCATGGCACTCATTTTCTCGGCAATGGGCAGCCATGGCACACATTTACTCGGCCATGGCTCAAATTTCTCGGCAATGGGCAGCCTTGGCACACATTTACACGGCCATGGCACTCATTTTCTAGGCAACGACCGGCCATGGCACACATTTGCTCGGCCATGGCTCAAATTTCTCGACAATGGGCAGCCTTGGCACACATTTGCTCGGCCATGGCAATCATTTTCTAGGCAACGACCGGCCATGGCACACATTTGCTCGGCCATGGCTCAAATTTCTCGACAATGGGCAGCCTTGCACACATTTGCTCGGCCATGGCACTCATTTTCAAGGCAACGACCGGACATGGCACACATTTGCTCGGCCATGGCTCAAATTTCTCAGCAATGGGCAGCCATGGCACACATTTCCTCGGCCATGGCTCAAATTTCTCGGCAATGGGCAGCCTTGGCACACATTTGCTCGGCCATGGCACTCATTTTCTCGGCAATGGGCAGCCATGGCACACATTTACTCGGCCATGGCTCAAATTTCTCGGCAATGGGCAGCCTTGGCACACATTTACACGGCCATGGCACTCATTTTCTAGGCAACGACCGGCCATGGCACACATTTGCTCGGCCTTGGCTCAAATTTCTCGACAATGGGCAGCCTTGGCACACATTTGCTCGGCCATGGCAATCATTTTCTAGGCAACGACCGACCATGGCACACATTTGCTCGGCCATGGCTAAAATTTCTCGGCAATGGGCAGCCTTGGCACACATTTACTCGGCCATGGCACTCATTTTCTAGGCAACGACCGGCCATGGCACACATTTGCTCGGCCATGGCTCAAATTTCTCGACAATGGGCAGCCTTGGCACACATTTGCTCGGCCATGGCACTCATTTTCAAGGCAACGACCGGACATGGCACACATTTGCTCGGCCATGGCTCAAATTTCTCAGCAATGGGCAGCCATGGCACACATTTGCTCGGCCAAGGCTCAAATTTCTCGGCAATGGGCAGCCATGGCACACATTTGCTCGGCCATGGTTCAAATTTCTCGGCAATGGGCAGCCTTGGCACACATTTACTCGGCCATGGCACTCATTTTCTAGGCAACGACCGGCCATGGAACACATTTGCTCGGCCATGGCTCAAATTTCTCGACAATGGGCAGCCATGGCACACATTTGCTCGGCCATGGCTCAAATTGCAATGGGCAGCCTTGGCACACATTTGCTCGGCCATGGCACTCATTTTCTAGGCAACGACCGGCCATGGCACACATTTGCTCGGCCATGGCTCAAATTTCTCGACAATGGGCAGCCTTGGCACACATTTGCTCGGCCATGGCACTCATTTTCAAGGCAACGACCGGACATGGCACACATTTCTTTGGCCATGGCTCAAATTTCTCAGCAATGGGCAGCCATGGCACACATTTGCTCGGCCAAGGCTCAAATTTCTCGGCAATGGGCAGCCATGGCACACATTTGCTCGGCCATGGTTCAAATTTCTCGGCAATGGGCAGCCTTGGCACACATTTACTCGGCCATGGCACTCATTTTCTAGGCAACGACCGGCCATGGCACACATTTGCTCGGCCATGGCTCAAATTTCTCGACAATGGGCAGCCTTGGCACACATTTGCTCGGCCATGGCAATCATTTTCTAGGCAACGACCGGCCATGGCACACATTTGCTCGGCCATGGCTAAAATTTCTCGGCAATGGGCAGCCTTGGCACACATTTACTCGGCCATGGCACTCATTTTCTAGGCAACGACCGGCCATGGCACACATTTGCTCGGCCATGGCTCAAATTTCTCGACAATGGGCAGCCATGGCACACATTTGCTCGGCCATGGCTCAAATTTCTCGGCAATGGGCAGCCTTGGGACACATTTGCTCGGCCATGGCACTCATTTTCGAGGCAACTACCGGCCATGGCACACATTTGCCCGGCCCTGGATCAAATTTCTCGACAATGGGCAGCCATGGAACACATTTGCTCGGCCATGGCACTCATTTTCTAGGCAATGGGCAGCCATGGCACACATTTGCGCGGCCATGGCTCAAATTTCTCGGCAATGGGCAGCCTTGGCACACATTTGCTCGGCCATGGCACTCATTTTCTAGACAACGACCGGCCATGGCACACATTTGCTCGGCCATGGCTCAAATTTCTCGGCAATGGGCAGCCATGGCACACATTTGCTCGGCCATGGCTCAAATTTCTCGGCAATGGGCAGCCTTGGGACACATTTGCTCGGCCATGGCACTCATTTTCGAGGCAACTACCGGCCATGGCACACATTTGCCCGGCCCTGGATCAAATTTCTCGACAATGGGCAGCCATGGAACACATTTGCTCGGCCATGGCACTCATTTTCTAGGCAATGGGCAGCCATGGAACACATTTGCGCGGCCATGGCTCAAATTTCTCGGCAATGGGCAGCCTTGGCAAACATTTGCTCGGCCATGGCACTCATTTTCTAGGCAACGACCGGCCATGGCACACATTTGCTCGGCCATGGCTCAAATTTCTCGACAATGGGCAGCCTTGGCACACATTTGCTTGGCCATCGCACTCATTTTCTAGGCAACGACCGGCATGGCACACATTTGCCCGGCCATGGCTCAAATTTCTCGGCAATGGGCAGTCATGGCACACATTTGCTCGGCAATGGCACTCATTTTCTAGGCAATGGGCAGCCATGGCACACATTTGCTCGGCCATGGCTCAAATTTCTCGGCAATGGGCAGCCTTGGCACACATTTGCTCAGCCATGGCACTCATTTTCTCGGCAATGGGCAGCCATGGCACACATTTGCTCGGCCATGGCTCAAATTTCTCGACAATGGGCAGCCATGGCACACATTTGCTCGGCCATGGCTCAAATTGCAATGGGCAGCCTTGGCACACATTTGCTCGGCCATGGCACTCATTTTCTAGGCAACGACCGGCCATGGAACACATTTGCTCGGCCATGGCTCAAATTTCTCGACAATGGGCAGCGTTGGCACACATTTTCTCGGCCATGGCACTCATTTCCTAGGCAACGACCGGCCATGGCACACATTTGCTCGGCCATGGCACTCATTTTCTAGGCAACGACCGGCCATGGCACACATTTGCTCGGCCATGGCTCAAATTTCTCGGCAATGGGCAGCCTTGGGACACATTTGCTCGGCCATGGCACTCATTTTTTCGGCAACGGGCAGCCATGGCACACATTTGCTCGGCCATGGCACAAATTTCTCGGCAATGGGCAGCCTTGGCACACATTTACTCAGCCATGGCACTCATTTTCTAGGCAACGACCGGTCATGGCACACATTTGCTCGGCCATGGCTCAAATTTCTCGGCAATGGGCAGCCTTGGCACACATTTGCTCGGCCATGGCACTCATTTTCTAGGCAACGACCGGCCATGGCACACATTTGCTCGGCCATGGCTCAAATTTCTCGACAATGGGCAGCCTTGGCACACATTTGCTCGGCCATGGAACTCATTTTCTAGGCAACGACCGGCCATGGCACACATTTGCTCGACCATGGCTCAAATTTCTCGACAATGGGCAGCCTTGGCACACATTTGCTCGGCCATGGCTCAAGTTTCTCGACAATGGGAAGCCATGGCACACATTTGCTCGGCCATGGCTCAAATTTCTCGGCAATGGGCAGCCTTGGCACACATTTGCTCGGCCATGGCACTTATTTTCTAGGCAACGACCGGCCATGGAACACATTTGCTCGGCCATGGCTCAAATTGCAATGGGCAGCCTTGGCACACATTTGCTCGGCCATGGCACTCATTTTACAGGCAACGACCGGCCATTGCACACATTTGCTCGGCCATGGCTCAAATTTCTCGACAATGGGCAGCCTTGGCACACATTTGCTCAGCCATGGCACTCATTTTCTAGGCAACGACCGGCCATGGCACACATTTGCTCGGCCATGGCTCAAATTTCTCGACAATGGGCAGCCATGGCACACATTTGCTCGGCCATGGCTCAAATTTCTCGGCAATGGGCAGCCTTGGCACACATTTACTCGGCCATGGCTCAAATTTCTCGGCAATGGGCAGCCTTGGCACACATTTACTCGGCCATGGCACACATTTGCTCGGCCATGGCTCATATTTCTCAGCAATGGGCGGCCTTGGCACACATTTGCTCGGCCATGGCACTCATTTTCTCGGCAATGGGCAGCCATGGCCCACATTTGCTCGGCCATGGCTCAAATTTCTCGGCAATGGGAAGCCATGGCACACATTTGTTCGGCCATGGCTCAAATTTCTCGGCAATGGGCAGCCTTGGCACACATTTGCTCGGCCATGGAACTCATTTTCTAGACAACGACCTGCCATGGCACACATTTGCTCGGCCATGGCTCAAATTTCTTGACAATGGGCAGCCTTGGCACACATTTGCTCGGCCATGGCACTCATTTTCAAGGCAACGACCGGCCATGGCACACATTCGCTCGGCCATGGCACTCATTTTCTCGGCAATGGGCAGCCATGGCACACATTTGCTCGGCCATGGCTCAAATTTCTCGGCAATGGGCAGCCATGGCACACATTTGCTCGGCCATGGCTAAAATTTCTCGGCAATGGGCAGCCTTGGCACACATTTGCTCGGCCATGGCACTCATTTTCTTGGCAATGGGCAGCCATGGCCCACATTTTCTCGGCCATGGCTCAAATTTCTCGGCAATGGGAAGCCATGGCACACATTTGCTCGGCCATGGCTCAAATTTCTCGGCAATGGGCAGCCTTGGCACACATTTTCTCGGCCATGGCACTCATTTTCTAGACAACGACCGGCCATGGCACACATTTGCTCGGCCATGGCTCAAATTTCTCGGCAATGGGCAGCCATGGCACACATTTGCTCGGCCATGGCTCAAATTTCTCGGCAATGGGCAGCCTTGGGACACATTTGCTCGGCCATGGCACTCATTTTCGAGGCAACTACCGGCCATGGCACACATTTGCCCGGCCCTGGATCAAATTTCTCGACAATGGGCAGCCATGGAACACATTTGCTCGGCCATGGCACTCATTTTCTAGGCAATGGGCAGCCATGGAACACATTTGCGCGGCCATGGCTCAAATTTCTCGGCAATGGGCAGCCTTGGCAAACATTTGCTCGGCCATGGCACTCATTTTCTAGGCAACGACCGGCCATGGCACACATTTGCTCGGCCATGGCTCAAATTTCTCGACAATGGGCAGCCTTGGCACACATTTGCTTGGCCATCGCACTCATTTTCTAGGCAACGACCGGCCATGGCACACATTTGCCCGGCCATGGCTCAAATTTCTCGGCAATGGGCAGTCATGGCACACATTTGCTCGGCCATGGCACTCATTTTCTAGGCAATGGGCAGC
>BRYF01000030.1:1987500-1990000 GCA_030159135.1 Actinidia polygama | reverse complement strand
GACAGTCTTGAGAGCATGAAATTCGTTATAGGCGTTAGCGTTCGAACTCTCTTCTTAGCGTTCGAACGCTAATAAGAATTTTGGCTTTAGCGTTTGAACGCCAATACTAGCGTTTAAACGTCAAGGAGAGTTTTGGGAAGAAACTTAAGTTTAAAGTTTTGACGGCATTCTAACTCTATTTTATTCACTTGGTTCTTAAATTGACAATAATATGCATTAACTAGCATATGATTCATATTTTACATAATTAAAGAAAATTAATAGGTTTGGGGTATTACAGTATTAGCAAGCATCCAAACAAGATTGCTACGGTTGACTAGCTCCTCGAAAGCCTAGGCGTTGTAAAGGTTTACGAAGCACCCGTAAGCTTTGTCACATAATGAAAACTTAAGGGTGCTTTGAGAAGTGGACGTAGACAATGTTTGGCCGAACCACTATAAATCATTGTTTGCACTCTTTATCCCTTAACTCCTTAAAGTTTCCGGATTACATCATATACTTGTTCATACCCTCTAATATTGTCATATGTATCATTGCAAGTATTCAATTAATGAATAATTAAGTTGAGGGATTTAGTTGTGATAATTTTAATTAGGCAATATAGTTACAAACCTATTTACCCCTCCCGATTTGCCATCCGGCATAACATACACTAAACCCTTTATTTATTGGTAAAATATTCGGATTACAATTCTAGAGACGAAAGCCTAATATTTCTATCTATCTATTTATTTTTATTTTTTTAGTTGCTAAAACTATTGCTAATTCAATGATTGCATAGGTTTTCTAATGCTTTTTTTTTATAGAGAGAGAACTAATTTATATGTCAAGCACCACCTTAGTCTACGTAATCATTGTTTACTTAATACATTCTTATAAATATTTTTTATTTGTTTAGCTTTGATATTCAAGTCGTATAGCGGCACTTGGTCCTACGAGGTTGCGGGTTACAATTCTTTGAAGAAAAGTTTGATATCCATTCTAATTGCGGGTTAGAATTGATTGAGTTACTTTTACACTCAAGATGTGTACTTTAAATATATGTTTTTTATAACGCATACTTACAAATTGTGTATGGTTGTGAAGAATACCATGTAGAATCTTCTACGTACCTAAACTTTTTCTCTAATTTTGTGTTTGTCTTATTTATTGATTAATAAATTTTTGATTTGCTAATCAAAGGAACAAATATGATATAGTAAACTTCACAAATACATACATATATATGTTTTTTCATGGTATTAGAGCGTGTAAGGATGCCTTTATGATTCATATTGGCCTCTTTTCTTTCATTTTGATTTTAGCTCACCTTGCCTCCTCCTCCCACGAGTAGACTAGTGTCAAAGAGCTTGCTCTCCATAGATCTTTCTCCTCTGGCGAGTTCCTCGCTGTCCTAGTCCAGTCGATATCAAATCATAGCAACTAGTTGTCCCGGAGGAACCTTTGCTCACTGGTTGTTTTTGTTGTCATCATGTCTGTAACAGATGTCTCCCTCTTCATCGCAGTTGTTGGTTCGCTGAGGAACAGCGCCACTTGGAGTAGAGTTTGTCTCCAGATAGATTGCATGATGGACACATCGTATGTCGTCATTTTGTGTGGAGTTCTGCAACGCCATCGGCCAGATGTTTTGTAACTACGCAAATATTTACTATTTTAAAATAAAAACAATAATAGTCAATATCGTACTGAAAGCTCAAAGTACAATTGTTTCCCAAAGTACAAGCTATCAGAAAAGATATTAGAAAGTCTTAAAAAATAAAACACAATAATAATGATCTAAAATATCTCAATCTTTAATATTCTATTATCCTCCAATATTGTACTAGCCAATTCTTTAATCAGCAAAGTATACAATATGACAGAAAACAAAAGTGTTTAGAGTTGTAAAGAGCAAAGGCAGAGAAGTAAAAAAAAAATCATCTGAGTTTTTAGAAAATAAAAGAAAAAGAAATTAAAGAGCAAGGTAGAGAAAGAAAGTTAGATATAGTCCTATACCTTTTACTTTCCTTTTGTATATTCATCCGCAAAATCAAGAACCAAACAATCTAGAAGTAAAGAGAGAAATAAAATTTTTGTAAAAATAACGTGTCTAACTATACATACTGATGGACTTGTGATCTTATTGGGAAAAAAAAGATTCGAGATGATCATGAAGTGTCATTAGCACATTCTCTTCCTATTGCGTGGTTAGTCAAAAATATTTGAAAGAAAATGGTAGGGGAAGAGATTGGAAACCCGTGAGACGAGATTGTGGAAGTTCTTAAAATAACTTAAAAGGATGCAAAATTTCAAAATATGGAAGTTGGAAGTAGTTAAAAAATAATAGCCATAGTCGACTTGGTATCATTACAATGGTAAAGTTGTTGTAAATAAAAATCCAACTAGCCTAACAAAATTTAGGCTTCATCAAAACCAGTATGCTCTATTACACTCTCATAAGAACAACATATGTGTAAGGTTGTATGATTGGCAAAATTTTGTGACATAATATAATTTGGGA
>BRYF01000030.1:1965000-1972500 GCA_030159135.1 Actinidia polygama | reverse complement strand
TTTAGCCATCAAACAATAACATCATGTATATCATGATTCCAATAATGACATGAATTTCAATAATTTTATAGATTTCAACAGATGGCACACATGCTCAAGAGGAATACAAAATCAGATATTTTAAGAAATAACTCCGGAGTTTAGAAAGCATATTGTATACTTCTGCTTACCTCAATTTGAAATTTGTTGAAATTTGTTGATGTCACGCCCCGCAACCCGGCCTATGCGGATTGAAGGCGCGTGATGGCCGGCGGCTAACCGCCAAGGCCTACGTATCATCAACCTGTGCATATTTATTTAAAATAACGATAAGTTTTTCTCTTGCGCGGAAGCATCATAACATGAAAATAATAAGGTGTGCGTGTCACCATACAGTATACAGAGTTGTGCCTATGAAATTCAATTTACGTACATCCCAAATCAAACTTCAAACTTACATAGACTAAATACATAACATAGGGTCTTGCCCTCATGATACAACATAAGGCCTCTCAAGCTTACAAAACTAAGTCTGACTTGTTCAACCTCCTTTCGGCTCCTCGGATTGACTACCTGAAATTTGTTTTTCTAAAACATAAGCCAAAGCTTAGTGAATAACAACGAATGCATGAACATAAAATACCATGGATCATTTTCATATCATACATAGCATAGCATAGCGTAAGCAATGTGAGCATCGTATACATTTCTTGAACATTTAACTTTCATAAACATGGCATCACATGCTTTCATAAACATACATAGCATATCTTAAAAACGTAACAACCCGGCATGACATGATGACCATATAGGTCGGGTGGCTCTTTTGGCCGAGATATCTCTTTTGTAGATGGCTTTATTTCACATCCTCCCATCTACCTTTTAGGATTGGCTGACTTGGTTTAAGTCCCGTCAGTGGGGACCCCGAGTGTCACATGCATATAATTTGAACATACTTGTTTTCGTATAAACCAAGCATCCATGGGTTTTCATACATAGCATAAACATTGGCATACTTTTGCAAGACATGGCATTACATTGCAAATACATTTGATACATTGAAAGCATGGAAAACATTTGTACATACATAATATACTTTGAAAACATTTTGAAAATACATAATTTTTGTTCATAGCATCGTGTTACTCACCTGGATCTCCTCGGCAAGATTCTAGACTGCGTGTCCCTACAAACGAAGTAAGGAATTATTAATACTAGGTTAAAATCTCTTAACATGGTCTAAGGACTTATATAGGTCAATTAATTACCTAAAATACCTTGGTCAAACTCACTAAGCCTTAGGGAAAAAGTTCAATTCTGCCTAAAAATGGTCTGGGCGTTCGAACGCTCAAAAGTGTTCTTCCAATGGCGTTCGAACGCTTGGCCGTTCGAACTCTCTTCTGGGCGTTCGAACGCTAGACCGTTCGAACGCTGTTCTTGGGCGTTCGAATGCTCCCTGCGTTCAGTGACATAAACAGTAGCTGATCTTACAAATTTTTACCAAAAGCTTCCCAAATCAACTTCAATCCTTTTCAAGTTTTCTAAGGTACCAAATATAACTCAAGGGAACTAAAATAACTAAAAATGGGAGGAAAGAAACTATTAAAACCAAAGGGATCTAAGATTAAAATAACCCAAAATCCTAACATACAACACACATATATATATATGGATTTTTGATCTTATACCTTTCCTTCCAAGCTTCCTTGAGCTTCAAATATGGTTTCTATTTACCTTGATCCTCTTCCTTCTTCCTTTTCTTTCTTTCTTTCTCTTCTCTTCCTTTCCTCTCTTTTCTCTCTCTCTCTCTACCCGTGAATGGGTGTGTGTGTGTGTTGTGAAGGAGTGAAGAGTAAGTGTGTATATATGAGAGGCTGTGAAAGGCTGAGTTGGGAAATGATCCCATGTGGTTTTCCCCATTTCAAGTTCGTGTTTCCTTTTTCATTTTCCTGTTTCTACTATGGGCGTTCGAACGCTCCTTTTTGGCGTTCGAACGCTTAGAAGGATTCTGGGCTATGGCGTTCGAACCCTCTTGCTTACAGTTCGAAACATGCAAGACTTGAAATTTTGGGTTTTTGGTCTTACCGTTCGAACGCTCCAAATGTGCTGTCAAAGGGCGTTCGAACGCCTAGGCAAAATGCTCGACCGTTCGAACGCTCATCCTGGCGTTCGAACGCTAAGAAGGATCCTGAGCAAAATTTATAAGTTTAGGGCTTTTGAATATTGGCTAATCTAAATTGGTTCATTTAGACCCTTAAACTTATATTACTCCCTTTAATTATTATACACGTCATAATATACGTAATTAATGGGATTTACATATGCGGGGTGTTACAGTTGATCTATGTCCCTATTTTTCATAATCAAAGGCTAATTCACACTAAATTATTTCCTCACTTCCCATTTTTCTTGCTTCCACACTATCTGTCCGTCTCTCCCGTCTCACTCTCGGCTATCTCCCTCTTTCTCTCTTAACATATATATATATATATATATATAAAAGTAAAAGTAAGCATGGTGGTGATGGGATAGAAGTATGGGGTGATAGGATGAGTCACCCATGTGATCAATATATAAAATTACACTTTTATCCCCTCTAAGTTTTAATTACATTATCACATTTCAATTTAAATATCCTTTATAATTTTATCCCAAATGTTATGAATTTTTTTAATTTAACCCGTAAAGATAATTAAGGGTCGGGGTTATTACAATATATTGGGAAACTTGCTTCTAACTAGGAATATATATATATATATATATATATATATATATATATATATATATATATATATCTTGAATTCCTTTGTGGGATGAATGATTTGTAAGCCTACAAATTGTGAGAAAACTTGTGTGTTGATAAAGACGTGTATAGCCTGACTACTACTAAGGGGTGCACTTGACATTTCTGAAGTAGTAGCTGGGGTATTCTCCGATATAAGTGGGAAAGCTCGGCCTTCTCGCGGTTAGTTATCCCTCCTTGTGACTGGAGGTTGATGTACTAAGGCTGATGCTGACGTTCATGCTCCTCGCGTTCTACTCCTCGGACAATCTTTGATTTAGTGCTCTTCTTGGCTACACTTATAACAAGCCGTGCTTCCTTTACGACATGTGCCCCAATGCTTCTACTGACAGTTTGGGAAAATTAGTATTTTATTAGACTTGTTGTTCTCTAAGTGACCGTCGTCTTCTCGTGGAGTTGATGAATTCCCACTTGAAGATCCGGAATTTTGTCGTTTTGAACTTTGTTCTATGTTTAGTTTTTTTCTGACTTCTTCTTACTACTCCCTCGACATTGAGTCATTTCGTTCAATGCTCCTTCAGTAGTTATTGTTCGATGTTCGGGTGCATTAGCAGTGTTGTTGAGAGTATTCCGGACCACTTGAACAAGTCCTTCTAGGATCCTCTCTATACGGTCCATTCGACTTTTGGGCTTTGTGGCCCCTCTACGGCCTTCCTTCCTAGAAGGCATAGCTTCTACAACAGCATTAAGTTTTTAATCGTTCAACATAATGATAGCTGTATCATCTCTCAGGTTAAGAAATTATCAAGTTATCAAAAGACATCTATCACATCATACAACTTCAAAGACATAATTATTTCAATCGTGAAAAATTTGTCCCTCAATGTCCAAGTTGATCTCATCTTTGCATCAATTCAAGTCCTTGTATCAAACCACAATGAGGTGAAAGTCCTCCAATTTACTTCAAATTAGTGTATTTCATATAGATCCCGCAATTACTACTCAACTATACATAGAAACATCCAAAGGAAAAGTCCTAAGGTAAGATGTCATTAACTCGAACTAACTCGTACGATTATACATTCCTCATCCTTAAATTGATGACGGTAACATTTGAAACAATTCAATCATTAAGAAGATCAATCCGTACTCCCACATAACATTATCAAGCGTCTCCCAAAAAGAAACACGTATATACTTTGTCAAATACGAAATCCTATTACTTCAATAAAATAAAACTTATACCGACTCTAATCATTGACATAAAGCAAAATCGATTACATCTATCTTTACATTTTATTTCACTAAACTGGTCAGTGATACCGTTGTCTTTCTAAATCTTAATTTCGGGTCTCCAAATTGGAAATGTGAATTTCTTAACTTCAAAATATAACTTTGAATTTATGAACATCTATACATCTAAAATTAAAAGGAATGGTACTTGAGTATAACACCAAAATAATAATTTTTCTAAAAAATTAAGAGCACCATTCACAACCATAATTGCAATATGCTTTGAGCATTCTGAACTACTTAAATCATTTCTTCTAGGGTTTCCTTCTATATGTCAATTCCGTCTTCGGGCGCTACTGCCCTTTTATGGTTTCCCTTTCTTGGTAGCGTGGCTCACAACATACATGTCTAACGCTTGGATATTCCTCCTAACAGTAGCTAAAATACACTTCAGTAAGTTGTAACTCGTATACTACATATTTCATACCCTAGTCGATATTAGATTCCTACCTAGGTATGATTCGATCTTATAGCGTCCTGAACATGACTTGATCTTACGGTGTCAACTTATCATCCTAATAGACATGACTTAATCTTAGAGTGTCATTTTGTAGCTCTGTGTACGATGTAAACCTATTGCTCTGTGTACGGTGTAAACCTATTGCTCTGATAAACGTAACTTGACTCTAAGGTGTCAACCTTGTGCTCTAGTACCACTATGTCACGCCTCGCAACCCGGCCTGTGCGGATCGTGGACACGTGATGGCCGGCGGCTGGCCCGCCAAGGCCAACTTACTTTACATCCGGTTGATCACCTGTGCGTAGTCATTTAAAATGATAATAATTTTTTTTGAGAAAACGTAATCATAACTAAAAATATTAAAATGTCACGTCCATACTGTATACAGAGCTGTGCCTAAAATTTTTAAACTTCATACATACATAAAGTAGCCAACTTTAACTATACATACATCATACGGCCAATATTGCTATATAATATAGAATCTAGTCTATCAACAACATACATAAAGCCTTTGGGTCCCCAAACTAAATTTTGAACGTCAACTTTCTTCTATGGCTCTTCAGGTTGGCTTCTTGAAAAGGTTTTCGAAAACGTAAGCTTAAAGCTTAGTGAATAACAACAGATGCATGAACGTAAAATACCATGGATCAATTTCATATCATACATATATCATACGTGTGAAACAAGTGAGAATAACATAACTTTTCTGAAATATTCATTCATAAACTTGATCTTTCATAAATATACATAACATATCATGAAAATATAACAGCTCGGATTAACATAACATGGGACCATATAGGTCGGGTGGCTCTTTAGGTTGAGATATCCCTTGTAGATGATTTATTTCACGTCTCTCATCTACCTTGTAGGACCATTAGGTTAGATTAAGGTCCCACCACAAGGGGACCCCGAGTGTGACATGCATGTACTTTGAACATATTCATTTCACATGTAACCAAACATCCAGGGTTTTCGTGCATAACATAATAGCATATCATATGTTTGAAGACATAGCATTTGTATTGCTAACAAATCGTTGATGTATTAAAACATGAAAAACGATTGAATATACAATAGTACGTTTCGAAATTATTTATGAAAATATGTAATTTTATTCATGGCATCGTGTTACTCACCTGGGTTCTCTTGGTTAAGTGCTACGTTTGGTGTTCCTACATATAAGGTATGAAAATATTAATATGAGGATCAATTAACATAAGCTTAAAGAAATTTAAAACTACGTGGACTCCCGACTCAACTAAAGGTATACTCGCTCTAGGACGACATTCTTAGGAATAGGCTCGAGGGCCCCTAATTAACTATTCATAAAAACTCACTCTCGTAGTGAAATAATAAGACGATTTTCTAAGTCAAGACCTCGTAGCGAAATAAGAACGTAAAAGTTAAGAGTTAAGACATTGCTCTTTTTACACTTGTTCATTCAATTTATTCTATTCACCTCAAAATAGTGAGACTATATTCTAGGTCAATCTCATTTAAAAATAGACTTAATTATCTTTAATTTGATAAGTCATGTGTTCAAAACTCATTCCGAATGAAGAAGTTACGCTTAATAAAAAAAAGACTAAAATATTTGAAAAACAGTGTTGCTGACGGATTTTGGATTAACTTTAAACTTCAATATCTCACAATATATAAGGAATTAGATAACAATCGTTTATGTATAATAACAATATATAAGGATTTTGCATCAAGTTTATGAAAATAAAATTTTAAAGCAAAATCATGTTTGTGTTCAATTGATTTAAGCTAATGATATATGTATGATTTTGCAGAGATCCATGGTATTTATATTCATGCATTGATGTTATTCACTAAGCTTTAAGCTTACATTTTTGAAAACCTTTACAAGAAGCCAAGCTAAAGAATTATAGAAGAGGTTGACATGCAGGATAGTAGTTTTGTGGCCAATGGCCTTTTTATGTATTGTATGGGTTAGACCCAAATTTATGTATCGAGATTATGTATAAATTTAGCCTGGGATGTATGTAAAGTTTAAATACTTAGGCACAGCTCTGTATACATTGTGCGCATGCCACTTTGTTTGTTTTCAGTATTATGACATTTTTGCGACAAGAAAAGAAAAATTTATCTCATTTTAAATGAGCATGCGCAGTATGAAGGTAAGTTAGCCTTAGCGGGCCAGCCGCCGCCCATCACGCGTCCACGATTCGCATAGGCTGGGGTTTGAGGTGTGATAGAGTGGTATCAGAGTGAGGTTTATACCATACACAGAGCTATAGGTTGACACCATGAGATTGAGTCATGTTTAGATATGATTCTAGGATTGATTAGAGTATACATTATAAATTTGGTGTTAATTGCTATATGTGATACGATTCGCTAAAGAATGGCATAACTATTATTATGATAAATGTAGCTAAATGTTTGATATGTTTATAGAATTATGCCGCCTAGAAGGGAAGGACGAGGCCACAAAGGGGTAGTGGAGCCCAAAGGCCGAATAGAACGAATTTAGAGGATCCTAGAAGGACTCGTTCAGGTAGTCCAAGATGCTCATAATAACAATAACCATAACAATGCACCATAGCAACTGGCTATGCTAGTGCCGGGAGCCGAAGGGATGCACTATACCACAATCAAGCAGTTTCAACAACTGAAACCCCCAATTTTTTATAGAACCCCCGATCCTATGGCCACGGAGTCTTGATTATTGGGTATCGAGAGGGTGTTCGAAGTCTTTCCATTCATTGAAGAACAGAAAGTTACTTTTACCACATTCACGTTTAAGGGAGCCGCCTTGGTGTAGTGGCAATTGAAGAAGCCTTTGGAGCAAGTGTGGTTATGGCCCAGATTTTTGGAGGTGTTCAATGAGGAGTATTTTTCAAAGACAATTCGAGATCATAAAGTTCAAGAGTTCCTAAGTTTGAAGCAAGGGAACACGACTGTGGTGGAATATAATGTTAAGTTCATGGAGTTATCTAGATATGCACCGCATAGAGTATCAATAGAATCTCGCAAGGCGAGAAGGTTTGAA
>BRYF01000030.1:1917500-1922500 GCA_030159135.1 Actinidia polygama | reverse complement strand
TATATGCTATGATGTTATGATATGAATGAAAACCCATGAATGTTTACTTTACATGCAAAATAAATATGTTCAAAATATATGCATAGTGACACTCGGGGTCCCCCATGGTGAGACCTTAATCTAGCCTAATGGTCCTAAAAGGTAGATGGGGGACGTGAAATAAACCATCTATAACCGAGATATCTCAGGCCTAAAGAGCCACCTAACCTATATGGTCACCATGTTATGTTATGACGAGTGTAACACCCCGAATTCGTAAGTTCAATTAATCGTCTTAAATACGCCACTTACAATAATTAAGGTGGACTAATTGAATACAAGAGTCAAGGAGACCCAAAATTTGTTAAAATTTATTTAAAGCCTTAAACGTGTAAATTCTGCCCAGATTTTCTCTAGGTGTTCAAACGCCCATATGGGAGTTTGAATGCTAAGACCAAAAATTTGATTTCAAGCTCTCTCACACATTTCGAAGTATAAGTAAGGCATTCAAACCCTGGTGAACCAAATTCCTTCTTAACGTTCGAACTAGCGTTTGAACGCCAGTGTCAAAATCCTTCTTAGCGTTCGAACGCCAACAGTAAAAACGGGAAAATAAAAAGGGAATATCAAAGTTAGAATGGGGGAGCCACATGTTATGATATGAATGAAATCCCATGTGTCTCAGCATATATACACAAACACACAAACACACCCTCATTCTTACACACTCACGTACAAGAGAGAGAGAGAGAGAGGAGAAGAAAAGAAAGGGAGAGAAAGGAAAGATGAAGAAGAAAGAGAGAAAGAGAAAGTTTGGAAAAGCTTACATAGAGCTAAAAGACTCCATAGTGAAGCTCAAGGGAAGCTTGGAAAGAAGGTAAAACCACAAACCCAAATTTATATGTTAGGTTTTTAGTTTTATTTTCTTTTTCGATCTAGTATGATAGAGTTTGAATTAATGGTTAAAAATTAGATATGTTAGTTCTTTTGGGTCACTCTATGTACCCTCAAAGCCTTAGAAAAATTTAAGTTAGTTTGATGAAGTTTTAGTAAATTTTTCAAAGTCCAGCTACTGTTCCTATGGTTTCACCCAATGAGCATTCGAACGCTCAAGAACAGCGTTCGAACGGTCTGAAGATTTTGCCTAGGTGTTCGAACGCCACTTGAAGATCACTTTTGAGCGTTCGAATGGCCAGTCATTTTAGCCTTAGAGTTCGAACGCCAATTTCAACGTTCGAATGCCAAGCCTAAATTGAAGTAGTTTAGCCTTTTTTCTTAAAGTAAATTGATATGTTGTATCCTTATATGTAGGAACGCCGAGCGTAGAGCCTAGACAATAAAAATCAAGTGGGTAACACAATGATATGGACAAAACCTATGTATTTTTAAAATGATTTTTAATGCATATTATGTATATACAAGTGTTTTCCATGCTTTCAATGCATAAAATGAGTATGTTAAGATATAAATGCCATATCTTCTAAAGCATATAAATGTTGTTATATTATGTATTGAAATCCATGGATATGTGATTGATTTATTGAAAAGCAAAGTATATTCAGAATATGCATGTATGGTGACACTCGGAGCTCTCTCTGACGGGGCCTAAAGTCAGATAGTCCTAAGGTAGATGTGAGACGTGAAATAAAATCATCTGTAAGTCGAGATCTCAGGCCAAAAGATCCACCCGACCTATATGGTCACTCAGTTAGTCGAGTGTCACAATTTTCAGCTATGATATGCCTATGTGCATCTTTCAGATATGCCATGTATGACTATAGGAGTATGTATGAAATGTCTATGTGAGCATCACGTTTATGAAAGTTATATTTCAAGAAAAAATTATGTTCATGTTCACATGTTTTATGTATACGATGTACGTATGATATGAAATCATCCATGGTATTTTATGTTCATGCATTGATGTTGTTCACTAAGCTTTAGCTTATGTTTTCAAAAATAATTTCAGGTAGCCAATCAGAAGAGTATGGATAATTTAATTTGGCCATGAAATGTATGTAAATAGTTGAACTTAGGCACAGCTCTGTGTACAGTATGGATGTAACACCCCGCATCCGTAAATCCCATTAATTACGTATATTATGACGTGTATAATAATTAGAGGGAGTAATATAAGTTTAAGGGTCCAAAAGAACCAATTTAGGTTAGCCAATATTCAAAAGTCCTAAACTTATAAATTCTGCCCATGATCCTTCTTAGCGTTCGAACGCCAGGATGAGCGTTCGAACGATCGAGCATTTTGCCTAGGCGTTCGAACGCCCATTGACAGCACATTTGGAGCGTTCGAACGGTAAGGCCAAAAACCCAAATTTCAAGTCTCGCATGTTTCGAACTGTAAGCAAGAGGGTTCGAACGCCATAGCCCAGAATCCTTCTGAACGTTCGAACGCCAAAAAGGAGCGTTCGAACACCCACCGTAAAAATAGGAAAATAGAAAAAGGGAACACGAAATTAAAAGGGGGAAACCACATGGGATCATTCCCAACTCAGCCCTTCACAGCCACTCATATATACACACTTACTCTTTACTTCCTTCACTTCCAACACACACACACACACCCATTCACGGGTAGAGAGAGAGAGAAAAGAGAGGAAAGGAAGAGAAGAGAAAAAAGGAAAGAAAAGGAAGAAGGAAGAGGATCAAGGCAAATAGAAGCCATAGTAAAGCTCAAAGAAGCTACAAGAAGCCAATTTGAAAGGTATAAACTCACAATCCATGAATATATATTTATATGTATGATTTAGGATTTTAGAAAATTTAAATCCTAGATCCTTTAGGATTGAATGGTTAGTTTACCCCCATTTTTGGATATTATAGTCTTTAAGAGTGAATCTCCATGCCTTAGGACTCTAGGAAAGAAATGGGAAAGTTTGGATTGAATTTAGTAAAAATTTTCAAGAACCAGTCACTGTTCATATCACTGAACGCAGGGAGCGTTCGAACGCCCAAGAACAGCGTTCGAACGGTCTAGCGTTCGAACGCCCAGGAGAGAGTTCGAACGGCCCAGCGTTCGAAACGCCACTGGTAGAACACTTTTTAGCGTTCGAATGCCCAGACCATTTTTAGGCAGAATTGGTCTTTTCCCTTAAGACTTAGTAAATTCAACCATAGCATGTTAAACCCTTTAACTACCTTTTGAAAACTAAGGACACATGTTCAAGATGGTTAGACCTAGAATGAAGGCAAGTAAGTCAAGTCGAGGAATTTTATCAATTTAATTGAAACGCTAGCCTTATTGAACATAGTAATGACGTATTGCCCCTTATATGTGTAGGAACGCAAAGTCTAACACCTAGCCAAGGAGATCCAGGTGAGTAACACGATGTTATGGACAAAATTATGTATTTTTAAAACGTTTTCAAAGTATATTATGTATGTACAAATGTTTTCCATATTTTTAATGCATCAAATGTATTTGCAATGTAAATGTCATGTCTTGCAAAAGTATGCAAATGTTTATGTTATGTATGAAAACTCATGGATGCTCGATTTATACGAAAACAAGTATGTTCAAATTATATGCATGTGACACTCGGGGTCCTCACTGACGGGAATTAAACAAAGTCAGCCAGTCCTAAAGGGTAGATGGGAGGACGTGAAATAAAGCCATCTACAAAAAGGGATATCTCGGCCAAAAGAGCCACCCGACCTATATGGTCATCATGTCATGCCGCGTTGTTACGTTTTATGATATGCTATGTATGTTTATGAAAGCATGTGATGCCATGTTTATGAAAGTTAAATGTTCAAGAAATGTTATGCGATGCTCACATTGGTTACGCTATGCTATGCTATGTATGATATGAAAATGATCCATGGTATTTTACGTTCATGTATCTGTTGTTATTCACTAAGCTTTAGCTTACGTTTTCAAAAACCCATTTTTCCAGGAAGTCAAGCCAAAGAGCCCTAAGAAGAAGATAGCAAGTATACTTAGTTTTATGGCCAAGAGGCCCTTCGTACTTATGATGACGAATTAGAATTTATGCCATGTAATTATTGGCCATATGATGTATGTAAAATTAAATGTTGGACTTATGGATGTATGTAAAGGCTGAATATTTAGACACAGCTCTGTATACTGTATGGTGACACATACACTTCGTTATTTTAAGATACTATGATGTTTCGGCGAAAAGAAAAATTATTAGCATTATAAATGCACATACACAGGTGATCAACCGGAAGAAATGGTAAGTTGGCCTTGGCGGGTTAGCCGCCGGTCATCACGCGCCTTCAATCCGCATAGGCCGGGTTGCGGGGCGTGACAATGGACGTGACACTTTATTATTTCCAGTATAATTACGTTTGTGCAAAAGAAAAATTTATGTCATTTTAAATAATATTGCATAGGAGATTAACCAGAAGACAGGTAAGTTGGCCTTGGCGGCCAGCCGCTGGCCATCACGTGCCCACAATCCGCATAGGCCGGGTTGCGGGGCGTGACAGAGTGGTATTAGAGCATTAGGTTTATGTAGTACCCAGAGCTATAGGTTTACACCATACGACGATAGAGTCACGTCTAGATAAAAGTCTAAGACTGACTAGAATATGCGTTATGTGATACATGTTATATGATGTGCTATGCTAAGACGTAATGTAACTATTGTTATACATATATGTCTAAACATTTAATGTGCTTGTAGAAGCTATGCCACCTAGAAGAAGTCGAGGCTGTAGAGGGGCAGCGGAGCCCGAAGGCCGAATCGACCGTATAGAGAGAATCCTTGAAGGACTAGTTCAAGTAGTCCACGAGGTTCACAACAATAACCATGACAATGCGCTTGAGCAACCAGCAATGCCAGTGCCAGGAGCAGATATGATGCCCCGTACTACAATTAAGCAGTTTCAACAACTTAAGCCTCTAATTTTTTATGGAAACCCAGATCCCATGGATGCAGAGTCTTGGCTATTGGGTATCGAGAGGGTGTTTGAAGTTCTACCATGCACAGAGGAGCAGAATGTGGTATTTGCTACGTTCACGTTTGAAGGAGCCGCAT
>BRYF01000030.1:1912500-1915000 GCA_030159135.1 Actinidia polygama | reverse complement strand
GGTTACACCAGACATCAATATGATGCTAATTACCATGATTGTTCAGCCGACGTTGATGGTAGTGATAAGATTATGACAACCAGAAGACCCGTACTTGTGGAAGATCTATGAAGAGATGGGAGTAAATCCTAAGCCTGACTTTACTTTGCAAGATGGAGCTCTTAGATTCCAAGGTCGCTTGTGCGTGCCAGACATAGCCGAAGTGAAAAGACAAATATTAAAGGAAGCCCACAATACGAAATTCACGATGCATCTAGGAGGAACGAAAATGTATAGAGACTTGAAGGAAACGTTTTGGTGGCCGGGAATGAAGAAAGAGATAGTTGAGTTTGTGTCCCAATGTCTATCATGTCAACAAGTCAAAGCCGAACATCAAAGACCGGCGGATTACTACAATCATTACCGATACCATAATGGAAATGGGAACATATTACGATGGATTTCGCTGTTGGTTTACCAAACTCGCCACAAGGATGTAATGCCATTTGGGTCATTGTAGACTGTCTTACTAAGTCGGCACACTTTTTGCCAGTGAAAACCACGTATTCATTATCAAAGTACGCTAACCTTTATATTGCAGAAATAATACGACTTCACGGAACACCAGTCTCTATAATGTCGGATCGAGACCCGAGGTTTACGTCGAAGTTTTGGAAAAGTTTATAACGAGCCTTAGGCACTGAACTTAATTTTAGTACCGCTTTCCATCCGCAGACAGACAGACAATCGGAGAGAACAATTCAAACCTTAGAGGATATGTTACACTTATGTATCTCGACTTTCAAAGAAGTTGGAAAGCGCACTTGCCACTTGTGGAGTTCGCTTACAACAACAGTTTTCATGCGAGCATTGGAATGGCTCCGTATGAAGCCATTTACGGGAGGAAATATAGATCGCCCATATGTTGGACTGAAGTTGGAGAACGACAAATTTTAGACCCAGAGATTGTACAACTCACAATCGATAAGATTAAAGTGATTCAACAGAGACTTCGAACCGCCCAGAGTCGCCAAAAGAGCTATGCGGATGTTCAAAGACAAGAGTTAGAATTTGAATAAGGTGACCATGTATTTATGAAAGTATCTCCTTCCAAGGGGATAAGTCGTTTTGGCAAAAAGGAAAAGTTAAAGCCGAGATACATAGGACCGTTCCAGATTCTTCAACGAATTGGAGCCGTCACTTATCGTATTGCTCTTCCACCGAAGTTTTCGCATGTTCACGATGTTTTTTATGTCTCAATGTTACGGAAATATATTCATGACCCCACACATATGATTAATCATCATCCTTTGGACGTAAGCGAGGACTTGAGCTATGTTGAGAGACCGATCGAGATCGTGGATCGCCGAGACCAAGTTCATAGGAATAAGGTCATTCCATTAGTACGAGTTCTATGGCAAAACCATACATGGGAGGAATCAACTTGGGAACGAGAAGACGAAATTAGAAGGCATTGTTCATTTCTATTCGAGTGAGCGTTGTAATAAGTTAAGGTACGCTTGGTTCTATTCGCATTATCATTATTCCTATTTAACCTTCATTACCATTTTGAAAATTTCATCTACCCAAGCAATTCGGGAAAGGCCGACTTGGTTGGGATAGTACCAAACGGGGAAACCATATTGTAGGCTGCCTAGACTGATAGGGCAGTTAAGGCAGTCGCAATGAAAGGTTAACCCCACAATCAGATGCATTGACGACCACAAGTTAGGTATACAATTACACGGATAATTTTATCAGAGTGCGCAGCAGAAGCATGATGACGTTAGCCAAGTATGAGGACAAACTTATTCTAAGGGGGGAGAATGTAACACCCCGAATCCGTAAGTTCCATTAATCATTTTAAATACATCACTTACAATAATTAAGGTGGACTAATTGAAGACAAGAGTCAAGGATACCCAAAATTTGTTAGAATTTATTTAAAGCCTTAAACTTGTAAATTCTGTCTAGATTTCCTCTAGGCGTTCGAACGCTAAGACCAAAAATCAGATTTCAAGCTCTCCCACATTTCGAATTGTAAGTAGGGCGTTCGAACCCTGGTGAACCAAATTCCTTCTTAACGTTCGAACTGGCGTTCGAACGCCAGTGTCAAAAATCCTTCTTAGCGTTCGAACGCAAAAAGGGACGTTCGAATGCCAATAGTAAAAATAGAAAAGTAAAAAGGGAACACCAAAGTTATAATGGGGGAGCCACATGGGATGAAATCCCATTTGTCTCAGCATATATACACAAACACACAAACACACCCTCATTCTTACACACTCACGTACAAGAGAGAGAGAGAGAAGAAGAAAAGAAAGGGAAAGAAAGGAAAGAGGAAGAAGAAAGAGAGAAAGATAAAGCTTGGGAAAGCTTACCTAGAGCTAAAAGACTCCATAGTGAAGCTCAAGGGAAGCTTGGAAAGAAGGTAAAACCACAAACCCAAATTTATATGTTAGGTTTTTAGTTTTATTTTCTTTTTAGATCTTGTATGATAGAGTTTGAATTAATAGTTAAA
>BRYF01000030.1:1887500-1902500 GCA_030159135.1 Actinidia polygama | reverse complement strand
ATCCCTAGGATGACGTCAAAATCATGCATCTCCAAGGGTATAAGGTCTACAAACATGGGTACATTATTGACACGAATTTCACAAGACTTATAAACTCTATCACATGACATAGTATCCCCTGAGGGCAACGACACTGATAGTTTATGTTTGAGGAGTATTGGGGAGACATTCAAATATTGTTCAAAAGAACACGAAACAAATGAATGGATAGAACCAGAATCAATAAGAATGTGTACGGGTTGACCGCAGATGGGGAGTATACCTGATACAACTGAGGTAGTAGCTGGAGTATTCCCTAGTACAAGCGCAAATGCTCGACCCTGTCATGGTTGATTGTTTCTTCTTCCCGATTGAGGTTACTGTACTGAGGCTGACACTGATGTTCCAGCTCCTTGAATTATATTCCTCGTTGGACAATCTTTTATTTGGTGCCCTTCTTGGCCACACCCATAACAAGCTCTACTTCCCATGCGACACTCGCCCCAATGCTTCCTCTGACAAGTCGGGGATGTCGGTGCTTCATTAGATTTACTGATTTCTGAATTCTTGATAATTCTCAGCGGGGTCGACGAATTTCCACTTGAAGATCCCAAACTCTGTCATTTTGAACTTGGTGCTCTACTTGTACTTCCTCTTGACCTTTTCTTTCTATTTTTCCGGAATTGAGAATCTCATTCAAAGATCCTTCAGTAATTAGGGCTGCATGAAGAACCTCCTGATGAGTAGACAACCGTAATATATCTACCTTATTTTTGATGTTCCATTGCAATCCTACTTCAAACCTTTTCACCTTGCGAGACTCTGTCGACACTATATGAGGGGCATAACGCGACAACTCTGTAAACTTAGCATTATATTCCACTACTGTCGTGTTCCCTTACTTCAAATTTAGGAATTCTTGAACTTTCTGATCTCGGACCATCTCTGGAAAGTACTCCTCATTGAATACTTCCAAAAATCTGGTCCATAACCACAATGGCTCCAATGGCTTCTTCAATTGCCACCAAATTAATGCGGCTCCTTCAAACGTGAATGTGGCAAATACCACCTTTTGCTCCTCTATGCATGGTAGAACTTCAAACACCCTCTCGATATCCAATAGCCAAGACTCCGCAGCCATAAGATCTGGGTTTCCGTAAAAAGTTGGGGGCTTCAGTTGTTGAAACTGCTTAATTGTAGTACGGGGCATCATATCTGCTCCTGGCATTGGCATTGCTGGTTGCTCAAGCGCATTGTCATGGTTATTATTGTGAACCTCGTGGACTACTTGAACTAGTCCTTCAACGATTCTCTCTATACGGTCAATTCGGCCTTCGGGCTCCATTGTCCCTCTACGGCATCGACCTCTTCTAGGCGGCATAGCTTCTACAAGCACTTTTGGCGTTTAGACATATATGTATAACAATAGTTACATTACGTCTTAGCATAGCACATCATATAACATGTATCACATAACACATATTCTAGTTAGTCTTAGACTTCTATCTAGATGTGACTCTATCGCCGTATGATGTAAACCTATAGCTCTGTGTACTACATAAACCTAATGCTCTAATACCACTCTGTCACGCCCCGCAACCCAGCCTATGCGGATCGTGGGCGAGTGATGGCTGGCGGCTGGCCGCCAAGGCCAACTTACCTGTCTTTTGACTGATCTCCTGTGCAGTATCATTTAAAATGACATAAATTTTTCTTTCTTTTGCGGAAATGTAATCATATTAAAAATAATAAAGTGTCATATCCATACTGTACACAGAGCAGTGTCTAAGTTCCACCATTTACATACATTTCATGGCCAAATTAAATTATACATATTATGGCCGTACATTTCTAAATAACATAAGGCCTATAGGCCACAAAACTAGATTTACATGACGCCTTCTTCTATGGCTCTTCTGATTGGCTACCTGAAATTTGTTTTGGAAAATGTAAGCTAAAGCTTAGTGAATAACATCAATGCAATAACATAAAATACCATGGATGATTTCAAATCATACATACATCATATACATAAAACATGTGAGCATGAACATAGCTTTTTCTTGAAATATAACTTTCATAAACGTGTTGCTCACATAGACATTTCATACATACTTCTATAGTCATACATGGCATATCTGAAAGATGCACATAGGCATATCATAGTTGAAAATTGTAACACTCGACTGACTGAGTGACCATATAGGTCGGGTGGCTCTTTTGGCCTGAGATCTCGACTTGCAGATGATTTTATTTCACGTCCCACATCTACCTTAGAACTATCTGACTTTAGGCCCCATCAGAGAGAGCTCCGAATGTCACCATACATGCATATTCTGAATATACTTTGCTTTTCAATAAATCAATCACATATCCATGGATTTCAATACATAATATAACAACATTTACATGCTTTAGAAGATATGTCATTTATATCTTAACATACTCATTTTATGCATTGAAAGCATGAAAAACACTTGTATATACATAATATGCATTAAAAATCATTTTAAAAATACATAGGTTTTGTCCATGTCATTGTGTTACTCACTTGATTTTTCTTGTCTAGGCTCTACGTTCGGCGTTCCTACATATAAGGATACAACATATCAATTTACTTTAAGGAAAAAGGCTAAACTACTTCAATTTAGGCTTGGCGTTCGAACTCTAAGGCTAAAATGGCTGACCGTTCGAACGTTCAAAAGTGTTCTTCAAGTGGTGTTCGAACGCCTAGGCAAAATCTTCATACCGTTCGAATGTTGTTCTTGGGCGTTCGAACGCTCACTGGGTGAAACCGTAGGAACAGTAACTGGACTCTAACAATTCCTCTAAATCTTTTCGAATACAACTCAAATCACTCCAAGAGTCTTACGGTGTGAAGGACTCAAGGAGTTTACAATATCTCAAATTTATCTTTCAAGAGTGACCCTAACATACTAGATCTAAAATTGAAGTTAAGGTAAAACCCTAAACTATACATATATACATATAAGTAAGGGGTTTGAGTTTATACCTCTTCCAAAAGCTTCCTTGAGCTTCAAAAATATCTTCTATGGCCTCTCTTAGTTTTTGATTTGAGCTTCCTTAGCTCTTTCTCCCTTTCCTTTTCTCTTTTCTTCTTCTCTTCTCTCTCTCTCTCGTATGTATGTGTGTGGTGTGAAGTGTGTTTGTGTATATATGCTGAGACACATGGGATTTCATCCCATGTGACTCCCCATTCTAACTTTGGTGTTCCCTTTTTATTTCCCCATTTTTACTGTTGGCATTCGAACGCCCCTTTTTGCGTTCAAACGCTAAGAAATATTTTTGACACTGGTGTTCGAACGCCAGTTCGAACGCAGATAAGGAATTTGGTTCACCAGGGTTCGAACGCCCTACTTACAGTTAAAAATGTGCAAGAGTTTGAAATCTGATTTTTAGCCTTGGCGTTCGAACTCCCATATGGGCGTTCGAACGCCTAGAGAAAAATTGGGCAGAATTTACAAGTTAAGGCCTTAAAGTTTTCTAGCAAATTTTTGGGTCTCCTTGACTCTTGTCTTCAATTAGTCCACCTTAATTATTGTAAGTGGCGTATTTAGAATGATTAATGGAATTTACGGATTCGAGTTATTACAGTATGTTTGGAAACACTTTTTAAAAGTACATAATTTTGTTCATGGCATCGTGTTACTCACTTGAGTTTCCTTGGTTAAGTGCCGATTCGGCGTTCCTACATTTAAGGCATAAAACGTCAATACTACGTTCAAAGATAACAACTTTAAACTAAGACAACTCTCAATTAGACTTTAAGTACTCTCATTCTAGGTCAATCCATTTTTAATCATGATCTAAAGACTCTATCTAGGTTGATTGAGTCTCTAATATACCGCGGACATTGCTCTAAGGCTTTTAAAAAAAGGATGGAATTGACTAAAATTAGGCTTGGCGTTCGAATGTTAGAATTGGCGTACGAACGCTAAGGCTAAAAGTGGCTAACCGTTCGAACGCTCAAAAGTGTTCTACAAGTGGCGTTTGAACGCCAAGGCTAAATGTCGTGCACCGTTCGAACGCTGGTTTTTGGTGTTCGAACGTTAGACTTATGTACAATGATCGTTCGAATGCTGTTCTTGGGTGTTCGAACGTTGACTGCGGGCAGAGACAGTAACAGTAGCTGGACTTTACAATTTTTACCAAAACTAAATCAAATTCTTTCTTACTTCTTTTAATGCTTTTAGGGTACAAAGATTGACTCAAAAGAACTGACATATCTAATTTTTAACCCTTAATTCGAACCTTACCATATTAGATCGAAAAATTTAAAATTAAACTAAAACCATAAACTATACACACACATATATATACATTTTTACCTTTCTTACAGTTTGACAATGGCTTTCTTTAGCCATGATGGAGTCTTTCAAGCTCCTTCTCTCACTCTTCCTTTTCTTCTTCCTCTTTTTCTCTCTCTCTCTACGTATGCATGTGTGTGTGGTGTGTGGTGTGTGTGAGTGTGTATATGTGTAATTGTGTGGCTGTGAAACCTGAGACGGGAAATAATCATGTGTGTTTCATTATCTTTTAATCTTGTGTTCCTTTTTATTTTTTATTTTCTCTAGTGACCGTTCGAACGTTACTTTACAACTTTCGAACGCTAAGACGGATTTTGGCCTTGCGTTCGAACGCCCTGTTCGAACTCTAGAAAGAATTTTAGTTAGGTAGCGTTCGAACGCTCTGCACACAGTTCGATATCCCTGTGAGTTTGACATTTGCATTTTGGCCTTACTGTTCAAACGTTCATATTGGCGTTCATTTTGGCGTTCGAACACTAAGAAGGATTTGGTATGACCGTTCGAACGCTCATTCTGACATTCGAACGCTAAGAAAAAAACTGGGCAAAAACTTAAGTCTTAAGGTTTTGAAGATTGCTAATTTCAAATGGTTCTCTTTGGTCTCTAATTTCTAATAATCTACCTTAATCATTGTACACATCATAATATATTTTATTAATGGAATTTACGGATTCAGGGTGTTATATTCTCTCCCCTTACAATAAGTTTGTCCTCAAACTTGGCTAACGCCATCATGCTTCCGCTGCGCACTCTGATAAAATTCTTCGCATCATCGAATGCTAATTCATAATAATTAATGTATCTAATGGGGGTTTAACCTGTTGCGACTACCTTAACTGCCCTCTCAGTCTGAGTAGCCTACAACATGGTTTCCCCCAATTGATACTATCCAAGACCAATCGGCCTTCTTCGATTTTCTTGGACAGATGAAATTACCAATGGAAATGAAGATTAAATAGGAACACTGATAATATGAAATAGAATTAAACGTACCTCAACTTATTACAATCGTTCATTCAAAAAGGAACGGATAACGCTCTCGCATCTCATTTTCTCATTTCCAAGTCGATTCTTCCCATGTATGATTTTGCCATAAAACTCGTACTGAGGGAATGGCTTTATTCCGAAGAACTTGGTTGCGACGATCCACAATTTTGATTAGTTTCTCGACATAGCTCATGTCTTTGCTCACTTCCAAAGGATAGTGACTAATCACATGCGTGGGGTCGTGAACATACTTGTGTAACATTGAGACATAAAAGACATCGTGAACGTGTGAGAGCTCCAGTGGAAGAGCGATACGATAGGCAACGGCTCTAATTCGTTAAAGAACTTAGAACGGTCCAATGTATCTCAGTTTTAATTTTCCCTTTTTATCAAAATGACTCATCCCCTTGGAAGGAGATATCTTCAAGAACATATGGTCACCTTCTTCAAACTCTAATTCTCATCTCCGTACATCTGCATAGCTCTTTTGGCAACTACGGGTGATTTGAATTCTCTGTTGAATCACCTTAATCTTATTGGTAGTTAGTTGAACAATCTCGGGCCCCAAAATCTGTCGTTCTCCTACTTCGGTCCAACAGACTGGCGACCTACATTTCCTCCCATAGAGTGCTTCGTACGATGCCATTCCGATGCTCGCTTGGAAACTGTTGTTGTAAGCGAACTGCACCAGTGGCAAGTGCGCTTCCCAATTTCCTTGAAAGTTGAGAACACATAAGCATAGCATATCCTCTAAGGTTTGAATGGTTCTCTCTGACTATTCGTCCGTCTATAGATGGAAAGCAGTGCTAAGATTTAGTTCAGTACCTAGGGCTCGTTGTAAGCTCTTCCAAGACTTCGACGTAAACCTCGGGTCTCGATCTCACACTATAGAAATTGGCGTAACATGAAGTCGTATAATTTCGGCTATGTAAAGGTTTGCATACCTTGATAAAGAGTACATAGTCCTCACTAGCAAGAAATGCGCTGACTTGGTGAGACGGTCTACGATAACCCATATGGCATTATAGCCCCTTGGCGTGTTCGGCAATCCTACTACGAAATCCATGGTGATATGTTCCCATTTTCATTCTAGTACTAGTAGCGATTGTAGTAGTCTCGTCGGTCTTTGATGTTCGGATTTGACTTGTTGACATTGTAAATATTTTAACACAAATTCAGCTATCTCCTTTTTCATTCTGGCCACCAAAACATCTCTCTCAAATCTCGATACATTTTTGTTCCTCTTGGATATATCATGAACTTCGTGTTATGGGCTTCCTCTAATACTTGTCTTTTGACTTCCAATATGTTTGGCACACACAAGCGGCTTTGAAACCTAAGTGCTCCATCTTGCAATGTAAAGTCAGACTTAGGATTTATTATTATCTCCTCGTAAATTTTCCATAAATATGAATCTTTCAGCTGTCGTTGCTTCACAACTTCTATTAATGTTGGTTGGGCAATCATAGCGGTTAACGTCATGTTGGTGTTCTGTGCAACGACCTCGATTTTTGCTCTCTCCAACTCAATGAATAAAGGTACTTGCGGCGTGGATAAGTATGCTAGATTGACTATTGATTTTTGGCTCAATGCATCGGCTACAACATTGGCTTTGCCTGGATGATATTGGATAAGAATATCATAGTCTTTGATCAACTCAAGCCATCTACGTTGTCTCATGTTCAGCTCCTTCTGAGTAAACAAGTATTTCAAGCTCTTATGGTCAGTGAATACTTCACATGTCACTCCGTACAAGTAGTAGCGTCAAATCTTCAAAGCAAATACCACTGCGCTAGCTCTAAATCGTGAGTCGGATAATTCTTCTCATACGGTCTTAATTGTCTTGAGCCATAGGCGATCACTTTTCCATGTTGCATCAACACGCATCCTAACCCTCGATGTGAAGTATTGCTATATATTGTAAAACCATCAATTTCGGAAGGTAAGGCTAAAATCGATGCGGATACTAATCGTTTCTTCAGTATTTGGAAACTCTTCTCTCATTTCTAACTCCATTCAAATAGAACGTTCTTCTGTGTAAGTTGTGTCAAAGGAATTGCAATTCTGGAGAAATCCTTCACGAATCTCCGATAGTACCCTGCTAAACCCATAAAACTTCTAACTTCTGTCACATTTGTTGGACTTGGCCAATTCACAATGGCTTCGACTTTGTGAGGATCGACAGACACTCCATCCACACTGATGATGTGTCCAAGAAAAACTACACTTGATAGCCAAAACTCACATTTCTTCAGTTTGGCATACAACTTCTTATTCTGTAAGGTTTGCAAAACCATTCTCAAATGCTGCTCATGTTCTGCAAAACTTTTGAAATACACAAGAATATCGTCAATAAATACGATAACAAATTCATAAGAAAGGGTTTAAATACCCGGTTCATGAGATCTATAAATGCGGCTGGCGTATTAGTAACTCCTAATGGCATGACAAGAAATTCATAATGACCGTATCTAGTTTGAAAAGTTGTCTTTTCTATGTCGCTCGTTCTAACTTTCAGTTGATGATATCCTGACCTCAAGTCAATCTTAGAGAATACCTGGGCACCCTGAAGTTGGTCAAATAAATCATCTACCCTTGGCAATAGGTACTTGTTCTTAATGGTTACCTTATTCAATTCTCTGTAGTCGATGCACAATCTCATAGTTTTATCCTTCTTCCATACAAACACTACAGGAACGCCCCAAGGTGAAGCGCTTGGGCGAATGAATTTTTTATCCAATAAATCCTGAAGTTGCACTTTCAGTTCTTTCAACTCTAAAGGCGACATCCGATAGGGTTTTTTGGAAATGGGTCTAATATCCGAATTTATATCTATATAGAACTCAATTCCTCAGTCCACTAAGGAACCTAGTAACTCCTCTAAAAAGACATAGGGAAACTCCCGGATAATATGAATATCCTCTAAGGATGGTGAGAAGACCTGCGTGTCAACCACACTACATAAAAATGCTTAACTTCCCTTCTGGATCAAGCGACGGGCTTTCATGGAAAAAAATGAGATAGGGACGAGGCACAACGCCAACTCCTTCAAAAAATTAGTCCTGAATGAGCAAACGAATGAAACACCACTCGCTTAAGCTCACAATCAATGAGTGCGCGATAGGAAGACAGCCAATCCATTCCTAGGATGATGTCAAAACCATGTATTTCCAAAGGTATAAGGTCTACAAATAGGGGTACATCATTGACACGGATTTTGCAGGCATGGTAGACTGTATCACATAACATAGAATCCCTAGAGGGCAACGACACCAATAACTCGTATTCAAGGGGTACTGAGGAGACATTCAAATATTGCTCAAAATGACATGAAATAAATGAATGGGTGCAACCAGAATCCATCAGAACGTGTGCAGGTTGACCACATATAGGAAGTATACCTGACACTACTGAAGTGGTAGCTGGGGTATTCTCTTGTACAAGTGCAAAAGCTCGGCCTTGCCATGGTTGATTATTTCTCCTTTTGGAGGATGTGGTACTGAGGCTAACGCCGATGTTTCAGCTCATTGTATTCTATTCCTCATCGGACAATCTTTCATCTAGTGTCCTTCTTGGCCACACCTATAACAAGCCGTAGTTCCCGTGTGACACTCACCTCGATACTTTCTCTGGCAAGTTGGGCATGTCGGCAATTCGTTTGATCGACTACTCTCCTGACTCATGATATTCCTTTGCTGAACTGATAAATTTCTGCTTGAAGATCCTAAACTCTGCCGCTTCGAGCTTGGTGTTCTACTTTTACTTCCTCCTGACCTCTTCTTTCTATTTTTTCAGAATTGAGACATCTCATTTAAAGATCCCTCAGCAATTAAAGTTACATGAAGAACCTCCTGATGAGTGGGTAACCGCATTATATCTACCTTGTTCTTGATGTTCCATCGTAATCCAGCTTCAAACCTTCTTGCCTTGCGAGATTCTGTCGATACTATATGATGTGCATAACGTAACAATTCCATGAACTTGGCATTATATTCTACTACTGTCATTTTTCCTTGTGTTAAATTTAGAAAACCGTCATTTTCCCTTGTGTTAAATTTAGAAAATCTTGAACTTTCTAGTCTTGAACTATCTCTGGAAAGTATTCCTCATTGAATACTTCCAAAAATCAGGGCCATAACCACAACGACTCAAATGGCTTGTTTAATTGCCACCAAATTAAAGCGGCTCATTCAAACATGAATGTGGCAAAGACCACATTCTATTCCTCAGTGCAAGGTAGGACTTCGAACATCCTCTCGATTTCCAAGAGCCAAGACTCTCCATCCATGGGATCGGGGGTTCCATAAAAAGTTGGGGCTTTAACTATTGGAATTGCTTGATCGTGGTACGTGGCATCGCCCCAGCTCCAAGCATTTGCATTGCCGGTTGTTGCGATGCATCATCATGGTTATTGTTATTATGAACATCATGGACCACTTGAACGAATCTTTCTAAAATCCTCTCTATACGGTCAACTCGATCTTAATGTTCTACAGCCCCTCTACGGCCTCGGCCTCGGCCTCGGCCTCTTCTAAGCGGCATAGCTTCTATAATCATATTAACCGTTTAGACATGCATCATAACAATACGCGTACTAGCATAATATAGCATAGCATATAACATGTAGTACGTGACATATATTTTAGTCAGTCCTAGACTTCTATTTAGATGTAACTCGTTCTTATGGTGTAACCTTATAGCTTTGTGTACAGTATAAACCTAGCTCTGATACCACTCTTTCACGTCCCGCAACCCGACCTATGTGGATCATGGGAACGTGATGTCCGGTGGCTAGCCGCCAAGGCTAACTTACTTTAAACATGTGCATACTCAATAAAAATGACAGTAAATTTTTCACGGAAACATCATAATACTGAAAATAAATAAAGTGATGTATATCTACTATATATAGAGCTGTGTCTACGTATTTAAACTTTACATACATCACAGGCTAAATCTTACTTATACATAATTTCGATACATAAACTTGGTCTAACCCATACAATACATCACAAGGCCTTTAGGCCACAGAACTAAGATTTTCTTGCTATTTTCTTCTTACGGCTCCTCAGATTGGTTCCCTAAAAATATTTTTAAAAACGTAAGCTAAAGCTTAGTGAATAACAATAGATGCATGAACGTAAAATACCATGGATCATGTCATATCATACATATATCATTGAAACTAGAGCAAGTGAGCAAAGCATAACTTTTTTGAAAAATATAATTTTTCTTAAACTTGAGGCTTGCCTCAACATGGCATTACTTGCATTCGAAATCATACATATCATATCTGAAAATATAACAACTCGGCTGAACTGGGTGACCATATAGGTCGGTGGCTCTTTAGGCTTGAGATATCTCTATAGAGTGGAACTTGTTTTACGTCCCCCACCTACCTTAGAACACTTAGGCTAAATTAAGGTCCCACCACGGGGGACCCCGAGTGTCGCATGCGTTCATACTTTGAACATACTTTGTCGTTCATGAAATCGAGCATCCATGGGTATTCAACTCTCAATTAGACTTTAGGTACTCTCATTCTAGGTGAATCCCTTTTTAATCATGATCTAAAGACTCTATCTAGGTTGATTAAGTGTCTAATATACCATGGACATTATTCTAAGGCTTTAAGAAAAAAGGTTGGAATTAACTAAAATTAGGCTTGGCGTTCGAACGTTGGAATTGACGTTCGAACACTAAGGCTAAAAGTGGCTGACCGTTTGAATGCTCAAAAGTGTTCTACAAGTGGCGGCGTTCGGACGCTAAGGCTAAATGTCGTGCACCATTTGAACGCTGGTTTTTGGCGTTCGAACTTTAGACTTATGTACAGTGATCGTTCGAACGCTGTTCTTGGGCGTTCGAACGTTGACTGCGGGAAGAGACAGTAATAGTAGCTGGACTTTACAATTTTTTCCAAAACTAAATCAAATTCTTTCTTACTTCTTCTAATGCTTTTAGGGTACAAAGATTGACTCAAAAGAACTGACATATCTAATTTTTAACCCTTAATTCGAACCCTACCTTATTAGATCTAAAAATTTAAAATTAAACTAAAATCCTAAACTATACACACACATATATATACATTTTTACCTTTCTTAAAGTTTGACAATGTCTTACTCTAGCCTTGATGGAGTCTTTCAAGCTCCTTCTCTCACTCTTCCTTTTCTTCTTCCTCTTTCTCTCTCTCTCTCTCTACGTATGCATGTGTGTGTGGTATGTGGTGTGTGTGAGTGTGTATATGTGTAATTGTGTGGCTGTGAAAGATAAGAGGGAAAATAATCCCGTGTGTTTCGTCATCTTTTACTCTTGTGTTCCTTTTTATTTTTTATTTTCTCTAGTGATCGTTCGAACGCTGCTTTATAGCGTTCGAACGCTAAAAAGGATTTTGGCCCTACGTTCGAACGCCTCTTTCAAACTCTAAGAAGGATTTTAGTTGGGCAGCATTCGAACGCCCTACTCATAGTTCGATATTCTCGTGAGCTTGACATTCGCATTTTGGCCTTACTGTTCGAACGTTCATATTGGCGTTCATTTTGGCATTCGAACGCTAAGAAGGATTTGGTATGATCATTCGAACGCTCATTTTGGCATTCGAATGCTAAGAAAAAAGCTGGACAAAAACTTAAAGTCTTAAGGTTTTGAAGATTGCTCATTTCAAATGGTTCTCTTTTGTCTCTAATGTCTAATAATCTACCCTAATCATGGTACACGTCATAATATATTTTATTAATAGAATTTACAGATTCAGGGTGTTACACATTCTCCCCTCCTTTATAAAAGTTTGTCTTCAAACTTAGCTAACTCCATCATGCTTCCGCTGCGTACTCTGATAAAATTCTTTTTGTAATCGTATGTTCAATTTATGATTTCTAATGTTGGTAATTGTAGAGTTAACCTTTTATTGCGACTGCCTTAACTCCCTATTTAATCTGGGCAGCCTACAACATGGTTTTTCCGATTGATACTATCCCCAACAAGTCGGCCTTTCCCAAACTGCTTGGGTAGATAAAATTATCAAAATGGTAATGAAGGTTAAATAGGAATACTGATCTTATCGGTGGCTAGTTGGACAATCTTTAGTCTTAACATTTGTCGTTCTCCAACTCAGTGCCTAAGGCTCATTGTAAGCTTTTCCAAAACTTTGACGTAAACCTCGGATCTCAATCCGACACTATAGAAACTGGCATTCTGTGAAGTCGAATGATTTTCGCAATGTAAAGATTTGCGTACTTTGACAATGAATACGTAGTCTTTACTGGTAAGAAATGTGCTGACTTGGTGAGGCGATCTATTATGACCCAAATGGCATTGCATCCTCGTGGCGAGTTTGGTAAACCAACAAGTAAACATTGTAAACATTGACTTGCTGACACTATAAACATTGTGATACGAATTTTGCTATCTCTTTCTTCATTCCCGGCCACCAAAACGTCTCATTCAGGTCTCTATACATTTTTCGTTCCTCTTGGATGTATCATGAACTTCGTGCTATGGGCTTCCTCACAAACATGCCTCTTGACTTCCGATATGTTCGGAACACATAAACGACCATGGAATCTAAGGGTTCCATCTTGCAAAGTGAAGTCGGGCTTAGAATTTACTCCCATCTCTTCATAAACCTTCAACAAGTATGGATTTTCCGATTGTCGTAATCTCACAACTTCCATTAATGTCGGTTGGGCAATCTTGGTTCTAAGCATCGCTTTGGTGTCTGGTACAACCACTTCAATCTCTGCTCTCTCTAGCTTAATGAATAAGGGTACTTGAGACATAATTAGGCATGCTAGATTGACTGTCGACTTCCTACTTAAGGCATCAGCTACGACGTTAGCTTTTCCCAAGTGATACTGGATAAGGATGTTGTAATCTTTAATCAGCTCAAGCCATCTTGGTTGTCTCATGTTTAACTCTTTCTAAGTAAACAGGTACTTCGAACTCTTGTGGTCGGTAAATACTTCACATGTCACTCCGTACAAATAGTGGTGCCAAATCTTCAAGGCAAACACTACTGCGGCTAATTCTAAGTCATGAGTCGAGTAATTCTTTTCATGTGGTCTCAACTGTTTTGAGGTGTAGGCAATCACCTTCCCATGTTGCATCAACACGCATCCTAAACCTCAATGTGAAGCATCGCTATAAATCATAAAACCGTTTGTTCCAGATGGTAAGGTTAAAATCGGTGCGGATACTAATCACTTCTGCAACATCTGAAAACTCTTCTCTCGCTTCTCATTCTAGTCAAAATGAACATTCTTTCACGTAAGGTGCGTCAAAGGTGTTGCAATCTTGGAGAAATTTTTCATAAATCTCCGGTAGTATGCAGCTAAACCCATGAAACTTCTGACTTCTATCACATTTGTTGGTCTCGACCAATTTAATATGGCTTCAACCTTGTGAGGATCAACGGATACTCCATCCACACTGATGACGTGTCTGAGAAACGTCACGCTTGGTAGCCAAAACTCACACTTCTTCAATTTGGCGTACAATTTCCTAGGGTTTGCAAAACCATCTTCAGATGTTCTGCAAAGCTTTTGGAATATACTAAAATTTCATCAATAAAAATAATAACGAATTCATCAAGGAAGGGTTTAAATACCTGATTCATCAGATCTATAAATGCGACTAGCGTATTAGTAACTCTGAACGGCATAACAAGGAATTCATAATGACCGTATTTGGTTCAGAAATCTGTCTTTTCTATATCACTTGCCCTCACCTTCAATTGATGATACCTTGACCTCAAGTCAATCTTAGAGAATACCTAGGCGCCTTGAAGTTGATCAAACAAATCATCTACCCTTGGCAATGGGTACCTGTTCTTAATGGTGACCTTGTTCAATTCTCTGTAGTCGATGCAGAGTCTCATAGTTACATCCTTATTCCGTACAAACAACACTAGAGCGCCCCATGGTGAAACGCTTGGGTGAATGAATCCTCTATCCAATAAATCTTGAAGTTGCACTTTCAATTCTTTTAACTCTAAAGGCGACATCCGATAAGGGGCTTTGGAAATGGATCTAGTACCCGGACTTAGATCTATATAGAACTCAATTTCTCAGCCCATTGAGGAATCTAGTAACTCATTTGGGAAGACGTCAAGAAACTCCCGAACAACCTGAATATCCTCTAAGGATGGTGGGAAAATATGCGTGTCCACAACACTACACAAGAATGATTGACTTCCCTTTTTGATCAAGCGACAGACTTTCATAGAAGAAATGAGATAAAGAGGAGGCACAACGCCAACTCCTTCAAAAGACATGACATTCATATTTAAACATAAATGTTGATGCATTGAAAACAAGAAAAACATTTGTACATATATAATACACTTTGAAAATGTTTTGAAAGTACATAATTTTATTCATAGCATCGTGTTACTCACTTGGGTTTCCTTGTCTAGGTGCTATGTTCGGTGTTCCTACATTTAAAAGGACATAAGACAACTCTCAATTAGACTTTAGGTACTTTCGTTCTAGGTCAATTCCCTTTAATCATGATCTAAGGACTCTATCTAGGTTGCTTGAGTGTCTAATATACCATAGACATTTCTCGAAGGCTTTAAGGAAAGAGGCTAAATTTAACTAAAATTAGGCTTGGCGTTCGAACACTATGGCTAAGAGTGACAATCGTTCGAATGCCCAAAAATGCGCTACCAGTGGTGTTCGAACGTCTAGGCAAAATGTTCAGACCATTC
>BRYF01000030.1:1752500-1760000 GCA_030159135.1 Actinidia polygama | reverse complement strand
AACCTAGATTGGGGTATAACCACCAAATCTGGTTATATAACCGATAAAGTAAAGCATAAATTAAACAGAAATTTCACTCATAATAATTAAACTGACTCGTGTATATATCTCTCAAAAGGAATTACAAGTAATTAAAAATTACAAGAAAAAATAAAATAAAAAAAACTAAGAACTCGAAGAACGAAAAAAAAATTAAAGTTTTAAAAATAAAAGAAAACTTAAAACTTTTTAAAAACTAAAGATTTTTGATTTTCTAACTTTTTAAAATTCTAGACTTTATCTCTCTAAAAAACTTTATTTTTTCAAAAGCCAAACCCTCCTATTTATAGAGAATTTTACAGTGTGAACTCGTCACGAAAAAATCTTCAAATTTGAGGCGGTTACTATTCACGAATATTTTTTTTTTTTTTTTAAGGCTGGACCGGTCAGGCTTCTCCTGGACTGGTCCAGGATTGGATAGTGGCCATTTTTCTTGGTCTTCGACCAAGTTTTTCTTCAATTCTTTTCACCCATTTTGCTCCTTTTTACCTGAAACTATCGTACAAAACTCTTTGCGCAAAACGGCACTTAATTTAACTATTTAATATGCATTTTAATGCTAAAATATAATATAATTCGATCACTTATGGAGGAAAGTTCAGCCACACGTGAAGAGGCGTGTTGAGAATAATATAAATAATAAAGTTTTCCCTCTCTCTAATAACTTAATCTTTTAGATGAGTTGATCGTTAATTCTTTCTCTATATTTTGCAAGATGTGTAATTTATTGCATTCTATTTCGTATGATTACACCAAGTTAATTGTGTGCAAATTTCATCCCTAATTTGTTAGTAAAGGGGAGATTTCTCTATTTATGCGTTGTTGGTCCTCCTATATTTACGAGGATGCTAGTTCAATGCCTACGTATTTACATGATGTTAATTCTATGCACACCTTTTGTAAGATGTTTGATTCCTTGCAAGTTTATAGATGAAGGTTTATTAACACAGTTCAACCATGATTGATGATGAAGACTTTAGTTTTGTGGCCTAAGAGCCTAATGTATTTTTGTTGAAAGACTTGGTCCTATGTTATGTATCCTTAAGTTAACCATGTTATGTATTTATTGAAGTTGGTCATGCGATGTATGAAAGAAAGAAGAACTTAGGCACAACTCTGTATACTTTGTATGTCATCTACACTTTCTACTCTTAGTTATTATGACATTTCTGTAACATCTTATATCATTATAAATGAGTATGCATAAGTGATCAACCGGGTTAAGGTAAGTCGGCCTTGGTGGGCAAGCCACCGGCCGGTCACGTGCCTTCGATCTGCATAGGCTGGGTTGCAGGGCGTGACATGGGAAGATTAAGGCCGACCACCATAAAAGGAAGAAGAACAAGTATTGTGAGTTCCACCGAGACCATGGGCACAACACCGATGACTGCTTCTAGCTAAAGGAACAGATAGCTGACCTGATCAAGAGGGGATATCTTGGAAAATATATTGATGATCACCCACGATTGCTTGAAAGAAGATATGGCGACAACCAGCCCACGGCAGGAGATATCCAAGTGATCCATATAGGGTTTGGATTAGGAGGATGTTCAAGCTCATCTTGGAAGTGACATGACATAGAAGTTAGTGGGCGAGCAGAAGAGGAAGTTTACAACCTCTCATCGTCATTAGCCATAGCTCACCACCCCATCGCCTTCACCAATGACAACTTGAGAGGCGTGCATCTCCCTCATGACGACGCCTTGTTCATCTCGGCCACCATCATCAACTTCAACATGCAAAGAATCTTGATTGACAACGAAAGTTCTGCTAACATCTTGTTCACCTCAGCATTTGACAAAATGAAGATTGGGCAAGATAAACTTCATTCTTTTCACACCCCTCTAGTCGGATTTGGAGGAAATACAACTCACCCACTCGGATGGATCAGGTTGCCTGCGACCCTAGGACCTGAGCCTCACTAGACCACTGTATGGAAGGATTTCATTATAGTGGATTGCCCTTCGCCTTATAATGCGATCTTAGGTTGCTCGACACTGGGCAAAGTCAAGGCCATCACTTCAACTTATCACCTGATGATGAAGTTTCCCACTTCAATAGAGATAGGCAAGGTGAGGGGCGACCAAAATGTTGTCAGGCAATGCTTCATCTTGGCCATGAGGGCTGAATCTTCTTCAAAACACAGGGACAAATAGCAATTACAGATTGACGACGCCTAGATGGAGGCATTAAGGGACGAGGTAGAAGAAATTACCCTTATTGATCCTAGATAAATAGTAAACACCAAGCCTTTAGAAGAAGTTGCTTCAATCTCCATACATCCTGACTATCCAGATCACTATGTAATGATCGGAACTGAGCTAACTGATGAACTACGGAGTGTGCTGGTATAATTTTTGAAGAAAAATTATGATGTGTTCACCTGGTCACATGGCGATGTCCCGGGGATAGATCCTTAAATCACCGTTCACAAGTTGTTTACCAATCCAGATCATTTTCAGTTCGCCAGAAAGAAGAAAATTCACCCCAGAATGCCTGAAGGTAATAGAAGAAGAAGTGGCCAAGCTCATCAAAGCCAATGTTGTTAGGGAATCTCACTATCCGGATTAGCTTGCCAACGTTGTTGTCACCCAAAAAAGAGGAAAAAGTGGAGAGTATGTATTGATCTTACCGACCTCAACAAAGCTTGCCCAAAAGACAACTTTCCACTGCCCCAAATTGATTTGATTGTTGATGCTACCTCTAAGCATGAGCTTCTTAGCTTTATGGATGCCTTCTTAGGATATCACCAGATCAAGATGTATCCACCCGGCGTGGAGAAGACTTATGTCATCACGGAAAGAGGGTTATATTGCTAAGGGGTCATCCTTTTGGATTGAAGAACGCTGAGGCGACGTACCAGAGATTGGTAAATAAGATGTTTAAGGAGATGATAGGGAAGACAATAGAAGTATACATAGATGACATGCTCATTAAGAGCCTAGCGACTGCAGATCACATCGCCCACCAAGAGGAAGCATTTGGCGTCCTACGAAAGCACAAACTGATGTTAAATCTTTCCAAATGCATCTTCGGAGTATTCTCAGGTAAATTCCTTCGCTTCCTTGTGACTAAGCATGAAATTGAGGCCAACCTGATCAAATTCAGGCTTTACTAGCTCCAAGCTCACCCAAAAATATACATGAGGTATAGTAGATAACTAGGCGACTAGCCTCTCTTAACAAATTCGTCTTCAAATCAGCAACCAAATGCCTATCATTCTACAAGATTCTGAGATAGAATAGAGCCTTCGAGTGGACGAAAAAGTCCGAAATGGCATTCCAATAGTTTAAAGAGTATCTTGGGTCTCCACCTTTACTCACAGTTCCCAGTTTGGGCGAGGAGCTCATCTTATAACTGTCCATCTTGCCAACAGTCATAAGTGCAGTACTTATCCGAGAAGAGGACAAAATTCAAAAACCTGTATACTACGTCTGCAAAGTTCTCATGGAAGCTGAGACTAGATACTTGAAAATTGAGAAGCTCGACTACGCCCTTCTAATTGCCGCCAGAAAACTTCGATAATATTTTCAAGCTCATATTATGGCTGTGCTGACGAACCATCGCTTAAAGAAGATATTACAATGACCTGACACCTCGAGAAGACTTCTCAAATGGTCTATTGAGCTCAGTGAATTTCATATTAACTATAGACCAAGGATGGCGATCAAAACCCAAGCACTGGCCGATTTTATAACTGAGTTTACACACAACGTTGCTCTAGAACCCAAAGTCAGTTCCTCCTAAGGTGGGAGCTCCAAAAAATCAAGACCATAAATATGACCTCGCTAAATGGAAGCTTTTTGTAGATGGTTCATCCAACTAGCATGGCTGTTGTGGGACTTGTCTTCCAAATTCCTTCTAGCGAGCAAATGGAGTACTTTATACATAAGGGGTTTAAAGCCACAAACAATGAAGCAGAGTACGAAGCTCTTCTCACCGAACTTAGGGTTGCAACAGAATTAGGGGTTGAATCATTAGACACCTTCAGTGACTCTCAGCTTGTGGTGAGCCAAGTATAAGAAGATTACCTCGCCAAAGATCATCGGATGGTGTCCTACCTGAAAGAAGTGAAGGTCCTATCGGAAAAGATCAGAGATTTCAAAAGTTACTAGATTCCACGAGAAGAGAAGAGGAATGCTGACGCCTTGGCTATCCTACCCTCAACTTTTGATTTTATCTAAGATAGGAGTATACCTCTGGAATTCTTGCCAAATCTAAGCATTGAGATAACCAAAACCATCTGTCAAGTAGAAGCAGGACTGACTTGGATGGATGATATTGTTACATACCTCCGGTTTGGAACATTGCCATTAGACAAGCTCCAAGTTCGCCGGATCCAATACCGATTTACTAGATTCTGCCTCCTTCATGGAATTTTATACAAGAGATCCATCTCAGGACTACTCTTAAGGTGTCTCCGACCTGGAGAAGCAGAATATGTCACCAGAGAGATTAATGAAGGCATCTGCTGAAACCACTCAAGGGCAAGATCGCTGGTTAGAAAAGTAGTTCGCCAAAGGTTATTTCGGCCTTAAATGGAATGAGATGTGATATCATTCACCAGGAAATGCGACAAGTGCCAGAGATTTGCTCTAGTAAGTCATTTCCCTCATATTGAGATGGTTCTAATAATCAGCTCATGGCCATTCGCCCAATGGGGAGTTGATATATTCTGACCCCTACCTTAAGCTCCATTACAAAGGAAATTTATGATCGTCGCCATAGATTACTTCACCACCAAGTGGATAGAAGCTAAGCCTCTTGCCAACATTACAAAAAGGAACACTAGAAATTTTATATGGAAGAACTTCAGAATTCCCAAGGTTATCATCTCGAACAATGCCAAACAATTCGATAACGACGGGTTTAAACAATTCTGTTCGGACCTCGCCATTTCCCATCATTTCTCCTCTCCTGGTCATCCTCTAGCCAATGGGTAAGTGAAAGTCACCAATAGGACGATCCTGAGGAATCAAAAGGGGAGGTTAGAAAAGTCCAAGAGCGGACAGGTAGAGGACCTGCTGAGTATACTATGGGCATATCATACAACGAGCAAAATCCTTATGGATACGACGCCGTTTTCTATGGTCTATGGGACAGAATTAGTTATACCAGTGAAAATAGGGATGTCGAGCTTCAAGACCTCAAATTTCGATAAGGAGAACAATGAAACCGAGCTAAGGCTCAACCTTGATCTCCTTGACAAAAAGAGAGAGAGCTAAGGTATGCCAAGCTATCTACAAGCACCAGGTTGCCAAATACTACAACTAGAGAGTTAAGCACATATCTTTTTTGCCTAGTGACTTCGTCTTAAGGAAGGTCACTCTATCTACAGGGGAACTAAATGCTGAGAAGCTCGGTCTCACATAGAAAGGTCCTTACAAAGTGGTCAAAGTATCTAGACTGGGAACTTATTGGCTAGAGTACATGAGTGGAAAGACACTACCCCTTCCCTGTAATGTCGAACACTTGAAGAAATATTACGAGTAATCCTGCTAGTCGCCATAGAAAGAAGACCTCCTATTTAGTGTGGTGTTGCCAAATTTTCTTATGATCGCCAACCTCAAGATGGATAGTCACCCGAAGATCGCCATAATTTTAATTTTGCCAAAATCTCCATATATGTATGATTTTGATCTTGTTAAGTCTTCCAAAACTCAATGTAATAAAATCTCTTTAGTTTGATTTTATTGCCAATATGAAGATCGTCCATTCATTAAGAATACTAACTCGCTTGATTATATATCTCACCACGGTGAGGTCATACAGTTGCACGAAACAAGGAAACTTAAACCCGCCTAGAATCGTCTAATAATCAAGCTTACCAAGTAAACTTTATCGCTAGTTCTGTTTATCACCAAAGAATTGAGTTATAATTGCCAAATTCACATCGCCAGTTTGTTAAATTTTTGTCAAATTGATCACGTTCATTGAACTTGCCAGTTGCTCTTTTTGTTCGCCAATCTTGTGACATGATATCGCCAAAACAAAAAGAAAATATGCAATTGAGAAATATGAAGAAAGCAAACAAGAAATAGGAAAAGAAGTTTTATATTCATTAAAAAATGGAAGAATTACATGTTTCCATTACAAGGAAATGAGGAAAAAAGTTTACAAAAATACAAGTACTCAAGGAGAGAAGGGACTGGTGTCGCCCTTCTCCTCGCCCTTTTCCTTGTTGCCTTCCTTCTCCTTCCTCCTCCTCCTCCTCCTCAAGAAGGTCGTAATCCGTGCCCATGCCATCTAAATCGATGCCAAGATTACAATGATGGTGATCCAGTTGTCTCTTGCAAAAGTCGAACCCCTCACCAAAGTACTTGGAAGTTGCAGACTTCACAACGACCTGGAAGTCATCTGAGGATTTGTACTCCTCGATGGCCTTCTCCTTAGCGAGGTCTTTATTCTTTTTCAGTTCGGCCACCTCCTCCTCCAACCTCACCACGGCATCATTTTTTTCCTTGAGCTCTTCGGCAGCCTTCTTCTCTCACTTGCTGAACTCAACCAGGAGTCCTTCCAGCTTGATGGTCTAGTTCTAAGCTCAGACCATTTCCATCTCGGCCGATTCTGCATGGGCGATCTGGAATGTGGCATCATTACCTATGTCCCTACTTCGAACGGCGAGTGAAGACTTGAGCACAACTACCTGCTACAAACAAGTTTCTATGAGTGCCTTGAAACAAAAGTTCAAAAATGAAAACTAAGGAGGGAAACGAATAAGTACCTGACCGACGATGTTGAAAAACTTGGTAACCACCTGATCCAAGGAGATTTTGTCAACCTTCTCGTTATCAACGGGAAGAATCACCTAATGCATTGCTAGGGTTAGCCGAGGTGCCCTCTTTAGGAGCCCCTACTGGTCTGGCTCTTTTGATCGCTGGCGCGCTTGAGGTTGTTGATTTAGCCTTCTTCGCCGCAGGAGGGGGCAGGGTCTCCTTCCCCTTTGACTTTGCCTAGCTGGGCAAGATGGGTGGCGCCTCATCCCTCGGGCAGTTTTCCTGAATGACAACCCCCTTTGCAGCCAGGGTTGACTTCATTGATGAGCTTACGCTCTTGGACTCCTCTATTTTCTGGGCGAGCTTCTTTAGGCTGAATCTTTTTGACATTGCTACAAAAGAGAAAATTGACATCAGATCGAAGAAGAGATAAAACACTTGAAAGATGAAGACAATACCATCTGATCTAAGCTCGAGGGGCAGTCCTGGGTCTGACCAGGACTCCGATTTAAAGTCTGAGCTTGGGATCGAACTAAATGGTCCAAAACCTAAGACGGGGTCTCAAACTTTTTCCCCTGACCACCTTAGCAGGGTTAGATCAAAAACATGAGGTAAGATCCTCCTCATTTCCTTCCTGATGGTTCCTATGTACTCTACCGAGTCATCTCGAGAAACATCGCCAGGGCGAGGTTCTTCTCAGAATTGGCGAGACTTACTCTCGTCGTCGCCCAAAAGTAGCTATGCC
>BRYF01000030.1:1742500-1745000 GCA_030159135.1 Actinidia polygama | reverse complement strand
TTAATAGCTCATGGAGATCTTGGTTCTACTTGAGAGATAGATTTATTGTACTCTGATGAAATGACAAGTATATTTGTCATATTATTCCGCAATTGAGTTGTTTGCTTACATGGTCGGGTCTTTATTTGACCGGGGCGTGACAACATGGTATCAGAGCCAGGTTCGAATACCTAAGAGCCGTGGGGTGGTTAAGCCACAATTATTTCAGTGTCTAGTTATTAAGGAATAACGTGAGTGTTATACATGTGATTGAGATAACATGTACGGTGCTCTAGGTTCAACACCTATGAGTTGTAGGTGGTTAGACCACAGTTGTTTTGGGGTCTAAGTGTTAGGGAGTAACGTGAGTGTGCTATTTATGTAATGAGAATAACATGAACATACATGATGTACATGATTTCTTGTTATTGATTTACGTATGATGTAACAATGTTTTGATTTAATCATAATGAGTATGATTATCTTATTATTTTCTTGTGGCATTGTGTAGAACATGCCACCGCGTCAGGCGAAAGGTCGTGCGAAGTCACTTACGGGAGCGCGCGGGGCTCGAGTAGCACGCGGGGCTCGTGGAGTTTGTGATGAGATAGATGACGATAATCACCAAGAGTCGGTGATGGGAGGAGGAGCTAGTGTTCCTAGAGGTAGTGCGGGAAATGTGAGAGATGCTCCACCGGCAGTGGTTGGGGGAGCAGAGTTCATGCAAGGTGTCTTCATCGCTATTGAGCAAGTGGTGAGGAATACCGTGCAAACAATGGAAGTGCCTATTAGAGCGGTGGACTCTAGGGTTGCGATGGCTATGAAATCCTTTCTACAACTTCATCCGCCTACGTTTAAAGGCGAACCGGATCCGCTAGTTGCGGAAGATTGGTTGGAGCAAGTGACAAGAGCGCTAGACACGATCTTGGTGAATGAAGAGGAATTGAGGGTTTTGTTTGCATCCTATCAATTGCAAGGGGATGCCCTCCAATGGTGGAAGACCGTGGAGGAAGGTGTTGCAAAGAAGTGGGAGCCATTCAAGAAGCCTTCTTAGATCAGTACTTTACGGATACGGATAAGGAGGCGTTGAGGATGGAATTCATTAATTTGGTACAAGGGAGTATGACGGTGGCACAATATGAGGCCAAGTTTACGAGTTTGTCGAGGTTTGCGAAGGCATTCATGTCGACGGAGGAAGAGAAAGCGAAACAGTTCATGAGAGGGCTTAGACCTTCCATAAAGAACAAGATAGCTGGGAATTTGATCAAATTGTACTCTATCATGGTTAGCTCTGCGGCAGCCATTGAGGAACTTTGAATGAGACAAGGAAGATTTTGAATCCCAAATCTCAACGTGAGGGGACTAGCAATCAGTCTGAGGGGCGTTCTTTTAAGAAGCCAAAAAGTTCTGCTACACAGCAACAGTATCTAGTGAGGTCTTTACCCACCACTTCTATGGTATCATCTGGCCAGACTTCTCGGGGAGGGCCGACTTGTTTTGGTTGTCACCAGTTTGGTCACCGAGTTGTGGACTACTCTCTGAAAGGGCAGTTGAGGCAGTCGCAACCAAGGACACAGTCACACAATCAGGCACAAGATCGGACACAGACTAAGGGACCACCCACTTGTTTTCAATGTGGTCAAATTGGGCATATCATGAGACAATGCAAGCAGATGGGGAACAATCAAGGAGCTATGGGATCGCAATAACCTATACAATCGGTTCAAGCCTCGAGGGCTATTCCATCAAATACATCAGCACAGACTTCATATCAGTCCGGACCACAGACTATAACTCAACAAGGTCAAAGGACCTAGGGGCGGGTTTACGCTATGACTTCAATAGTAGGACCATCGGGGATAGCAGGACAACATGAGCAGCAGTTGGATACCTCTATAGTACGAGGTACTTTTCTTGTGTTTAATTCGTGGGCTCGTGTTCTCATAGACACGGGAGCATCACATTCATTCATCGCATCATCTTTTGCTTTGGCATTGGGATTGGAGGTTGAAGTATTAGATTCAGTGCTTACGTTAGACACTCCAGTTGGAGGTAGGACAACTTTGAGACAAGTTTGTAAATCTTGCAAGATTGAGATTGATGATCGACATTTTGTGTTCGACCTTATCGTGCTAGATATGACTAGTTTCAACGTGATACTTGGTATGGATTGGTTAACTGGCTATCGAGCCACGATAGATTGCGTCCGGCATAGGGTTACCTTTTGTACCCCGGAGGGAGATCGTTTTTATTTTGTGGGAGATCGGGGGTATGGTTTCGTTCCATCGTCTACCAATGTGCGTAGACAAGGGGCGTTGTATTTCCTTTTCTCGGCTCGTTTAGTCGACGAGGGTTACCCTGAATCGTGATCGGGTCTTTGTTTGACCGGGGTGTGACAGAGAAAGTCATAGAAGAGAGAACTCACAGTTCGAGATTTGTCAGTGGTAGTTGCGGCTGTGCTCAAAATCACGACTTTTAGACTATGCGGCTGTGCGTAGAAGGATGACTTTTAGACCTTTCC
>BRYF01000030.1:1725000-1727500 GCA_030159135.1 Actinidia polygama | reverse complement strand
TTTTCGAAGGCTTTCACATAATTAGTCCAACAAATACAATTGAATGATTATTTAGGGTGCAAGTCAGACATGCTTAGAATGCAAGTCATGCGTACCTTAGTGCAAGTCGAATATGCATAGGGTGCAAGTTGAATATGTCTAAGACTAACTCAACTCACATGGGCCAAAATCATAAGTCCTACAAACCCACAAGCCCATGTAAAGGTTCACATGGGGTTGTTGGAGTTACGATTTTTGCCCATGTGAGTTGAGTTGGTCTTAGGAATATCTAACTTGCACCCATATTATAGTCGACTTGAACCCAGGGTATACATGACTTACACCCTAGGCATGCCTGACTTGCACCCTAACAACAATTAAATTGTATTTGTTGGACTAATTATGTGGAAGCCTTCGAAAAGAGAGAGAGTGTGTGGAAGTCGAAGACGGGGGCCATAGACGTATTCGCGACGAAGCCGACGACAGCTTTAGGTGTCAATCGCGCATGAGCTTGAGAGAGAGAAAGAGAGAGGGGGGCGGCGAGGGGGGGGGGGGAGTCTGTCACCGCAAGAAGTGGCCTAGGACACGAATGAAGAAGATATAGGGTGTAAGTTCTATATTCTCCAATTTTTATATAAATTTTAAAATGACGTCATTTAAGTGATCCAAGTAAAATCTTCAAACTCACCTTGTATTTGATTATATATATAATTTACCATCTCCAGTGGTATTATTTTTTATCATCCCATAAAATTAATATTAACTGGTGTCATGCCACTAATCTAAAACATTCCCAAACATGAATAAGTAGTGGGTGGTGGGCGTGAAAATTGGCGACACGTGGGGGAGGCTGGTTCAGAAGCCTTGAGGTATCTGCTAATAAGTAAATAAATATTACTCCACGTGTGCGTCGGTAGGGAACGACTTGTAACTACCGAAACTGCTTATCCATTTGATTATTTTTTTTAATTTTATTTCTACAATACTTATGTTTTACTTGTTGTTTTAGTTAACATGCTATGTAAATATATAATGTACAAAGAAATGATAAAAGAATAAAGTTGCATATTTTATTTGTTAACTTTTTAATTGAAACATATTTTATTGGACATCCAAAAATAAAATAATCGTACTGCAATATAGACGGAAGAAGTTATAATCATATTAATAATAATAATAATAATAATAATAATAATAATAAAAGTTAATTAAATAGGGGTACTAGATATAAAAATTTTATGTGATGCATGCTACCTATAAGTAAATGTTTGTTCTATGTCATTTTTATTGATTAATGGACAAGATTCACCTTACTAATTATATATAGATAGATAGATAGATAGATAGATAGATAGATAGATATAGAGAGAGAAAGAGAGAGAGAGAGAGTATACCCATATTTATGAAATTTTATGATACATGCTTATCATATACAATTTTTATTTTTTTTAATTTCAGTCTTATGTAAATTAATTTTATTTTATCATATGATAAACGTAGATGATTTACACAAACAACACAAATCGTGCATAAACTTGGATATGATGAATTTATTATTTTTTAAAGTTAGATTTACTACAATTTTAGATTTTGAAATGACTGAAAAAATTATCATAACCAAAATAGAACTAGCTAACCCTAGATCTTGAACTGTATATGATGGATTTATCATATTAAATTCATCAAGAGTAATTTATAAACAAAATCAATTCAGAATTTTATGAGAAATTTTAGGGAAAAAACATGGAATGAAAACAAATTAGGAAAAAAATATGAAATAAAAATATAATAGAGATTTTAGTTTAAAAATATTATGAAATAAAAATATAAAATAAAAGAGATTTTAGGCAAACAAATGTGGGATAAGATGGGATGGGAAGTTAAGAGACATATTAAGAATCTGAAACATAAAAAACTTTTAAAAGGGCTTGGAGCGCTATTGGGTTGGTTTTTGTATAATTTGAATGTTAAGAATTTCATATAATTTTTAAAATAATTGCAATAGGGTCCTTGATAGAGTATTAAGACTTATTTAAATTCTAAGTACTTGATTTTTCTAAAAAAAAATTGTGATTTTGTTTTATTTTACCCATCATTATCAAACTGCTTTGCATTGTCAAAGACAATTACCCTTAAGATTCCAAACTGGCATATGATATTTTTCCAGACAAAGTTCTTGGTGTTTCTCTTAGTGATTTTGGCGAGAGGTTCCGCCTCTATCCATTTGGTGAAATAATCTATGGTGATAATCAAAATTTTCTTCCATAATGGAGCTTGAGGTAGTGGTCCGAGTACATTTATCCCCCATTGCGCGAATGATCATAGCAAATTTTTGGCACCTATCACACTTTCTGATGAACACCATTGCATCTCGTTCCAATGGGACCGAAAATACCCTTGGCCAACTATCTTTCTAACCAATGATATGGCCCTGGAGTGGTTTCTACAAATGCCTTCGTGAATCTCTTTGAGTACATACTCTACCTCCTCTATTCAAAGACATATCAAGAGAGGGCATGAG
>BRYF01000030.1:1717500-1720000 GCA_030159135.1 Actinidia polygama | reverse complement strand
AGCGGTTTCCATTGGCCCACCTTGTTTCATGATGTTCATACATTTTGCACGTCTTGCGATAGATGCCAACATTTAGGAAGTCTATCTAGGAAGCACATGATACCTCTTACCCATATCATTATCCTTGAGGTTTTTGATTGTTGGGGTATTGATTTCATGGGACCCTTTCCTAGTTTGTGGGGTTATCTATATATTTTAGTGGCCATAGACTACATGTCCAAGTGGGTAGAAGCCATATCGGCGCGTACCAACGACCATGCTGTTGTGGTTAAGTTCTTGAAGGAACACATTTTTTCTAAGTTTGGTATGCCTCGAGCTATTATTAGTGACACTGGCTCCCACTTTTGTAACCAGCCCGTAGGACTTCTAATGAGAAAGTACGAGGTGATTCATAAGGGTTGTACACCTTATCATCCCCAAACGCAAGGCTAAGTTGAGTTAGCGAATAGGGAGATCAATCAAGTCCTTGAAAAAAACGTCAACCCTAATCGTAAGGATTGATCCTTGAGGTTAGTGGATGCATTATGGGCATATAGGACTGCATACAAGACCATCATAGGGTCATCTCCATATAGACTTGTGTACGGGGGAAGGCGTGCAACCTTCTGGTTGAAATAGAACACAAGGCGTATTGGCGATTCACCAATTTAACATGAGTCTTGATAAGGCGGGTCCATTACGACGTTTGCAACTCAATGAGCTAGTGGAGATAAGGAATGATGAGTATGAAAACTAAAAAATCTCAAAATCTAAGATGAAATATGTCCATGACCAACATATTTTGCCTAAATCTTTCGAAATTGATCAAAAAGTCCTTCTATACAATTTCTGATTGCACTTATTTTCGGAAAAGCTTCAAAGTAGATGGTTCGGACATTTTATTGTGCGAGAAATCTCACCTCATAGGGCAATTAAAATTCAGAACCCCAGAAACGAAAATGTTTTTAAAGTCAATGGACATCGATTGAAGCCCTATCTTGAACTTGAGCAAGGAGAGGTTGAGTATGTGGATCTACGTGATCCAATGTCTTTTGAGTAAATTACAAAATAATGCCTTCCACGTATATTTTACAATACGTAATTAGGTCGAGTAAAATTAGGAATAGTTTAACCCTTGTTTGGGGGAGAGGGTGTTGTCTCACCCATTCGATTTTTCTACTATCGTGTCATTTTACTTTTATTTTTTTTTGCATTTCGGATAATGTTCGCCTCTAGTTGGAGGGGGTACTTCGTAGATTAATTTTTTTAGGGGTGTTTTAGGATAGTTAGTTTAGGATAGGATAGTTTAAGTTTTAATATAAAAAATGGCCTTAGCGTTCGAACACTCTACGTAGTGTTTTAATGCACATAGTTTCATCATATAGGCCGGTATCCATTTTATCCCTTACCGTTAGAATGCCCCTGGGAGCATTTGAATGTTGGGCCTAGGGACCAACTCTAAATAAGGGTTAGTCAGTCGGTTATTTTTTTCACACACACATACACATCCCTTGCACGATAGAAAGAGAAAAAAGAGAGATTAGAGCAATTTCAAGGGAGAAACTTCAAGCCATCAAATTCCATCATTTTTTTCATCAAATCAAGGTAAATTTTTGCACCATTACCCTTAAATTCCTTAGATTCAAGGAATACATCCATAGACAACCTAGGGTTTCAAAAAAATTTTAAATTCTTTAAAGTTTCATATTAGGTACATGATTTCACCACACACACTTGTTTTATGTCTATAAATTAGTATTGTGGGTTGCCCTGTGATTGTTGATTGAGAACTTGAGGGAAAATCATGGCTTAAAACTCCATGACCAACATAGTTTTAGTGTGTGCACACTAAGTGTTCGATAAAATGCCCCAATAAACAATTTGTTCAATTTGTGAGGGGATTGCATTCTAAACTCATCATAGATGTTCATGGTAGGATTTTTGAGACATTGGTTCAATGAATTTATGCATGAAACCTTAATTTTATACTATGCCCAACATGTGTTCAATAAAATCTCCAAGCAAAAAATAAAGGCTACCATGGCAATCAAATGTTGGGCATTGTTGTTGGAGGATTAGTTATCTTGAATAAGCACCATTTCAAGTACATTGGCACACAAAAGTTGTGTTGTGCACATTTGTAGGTTTTTTTGGGAGTTATGGAAAAATATACACAACATATAGACACCACCTTGCATTAAATTTTTGCATTTATTGTGATGTGTTTTTGTGCATTGTTTGTAATGGTGTGTAGGATATTTGTTAAGCTATGAGTACCATGGGAATGGGGGGTTCGGAGAAGCCATCAAAATCTAAGGGATCGACTTCTTGGAAAGGAAAAGGGAAGGAGAAAGAGCCAACCAACCTAGACTATGATGCCACTCGATTCACTAGAAAAATAGAGGAGAAACTTTACAACCGAGTGTGGGTTAGGAATGGAGCAGTAATAGAAAGGGAGTTTGATTTGAACTCCTTCAAGGATTTAGGTTTTGGGTTTCTCTAGAATTTCACAAATCGGGAA
>BRYF01000030.1:1700000-1705000 GCA_030159135.1 Actinidia polygama | reverse complement strand
AAAATTACAAGTTTAAGGCTTTAAAGTTTTCTAATAAATTTTGGTCTCCTTAACTCTTGTCTTCAATTAGTCCACCTTAATTATTATAAGTGCATATTTCATATGATTAATAAAATTTACGAATTCGGTGTGTTACATTCTCCCCTCTTAAAATAAGTTTGTCCTCAAACTTGGCTAACGCCATCATGCTTCCACTGCGCACTTTGATAAAAAATTTGGCGGCATCGTATGTCTAATTCATGATGACTAATGTATTTGATGGAGGTTTAACCCGTTGCGACTGCCTCTACTGCCCTCTCAGTTGGGCAGCCTACAACATGGTAACCCGGTTGATGTTTTCCCAAAATAAGTTGGCCTTCCCCGAATTGCTTGGGTAGATGAAACTACCAAAATGGTAAATGAAGATTGAATAGGAACACTGATAATGTGATATAGAATTTAAACCTACTTCAAGTTATTACAATTGTTCATTCAAAAAGAAACGGATAACACTCTCGGACCTCATCTTCTCGTTCCCAAGTTGATTCTTCCCACGTATGATTCTACCATAAAACTCGCACTAAGGTTATGACCTTGTTCCTAAGAACTTAGTCGCGTTGATCCACAATTTCGATTGGTTTCTCGACATAGCTCATGTCTTTACTCACTTTCAAAGGATAGTGACTAATCACATGCGTGGGGTCGTGAACGTACTTCCGTAACATTGAGACATGAAAAACATCGTGAACATGCGAAAACTCCGATGGAAGAGCAATACGATAAGCGACGGCTCCAATTCCTTGAAGAATTTAGAACGGTCCTATGTATCTCGGCTTTAACTTCTCCTTTTTGCCAAAACGACTTATCCCTTTGGAAGGAGATACTTTCAAAAATACACGGTCACCTTCTTCAAATTCTAACTCTTGTCTTCGAACATCAACATAGCTCTTTTGGCGACTCTGGGCGGTTTGAAGTCTCTGTTGAATCACTTTAATCTTATCAGTTGTGAGTTGCATAATCTCCGGGCTTAAAGTTTGTCGTTCTCCTACTTCAGTCTAACATATGGGTATCTACATTTTCTTCTGTAAAGGGCTTCATACGGAGCCATTCCCATACTCGCATGAAAACTGTTGCTGTAAGCGAACTCCACAAGTGGAAAGTGCGCTTCCCAATTTTCTTGAAAGTCGAGAACACATAAGCGTAGCATATCCTCTAAGGTCTGAATTGTTCTCTCCGATTGTCCGCCTGTCTACGGATGGAAAGCGGTACTAAAATTAAGCTCAGTGCCTAAGGCTCGTTGTAAGTTTTTCCAAAACTTTAACGTAAACCTCGGATCTCGATCCGACGCTATCGACACAAGCGTACCGTGAAGTCGTATTATTTCCACAATGTAAAGGTTTGCGTACTTCGACAATGAATACATGGTCTTCACTGGCAAGCAGTGTGTCGACTTAGTGAGACAGTTTGCAATAACCTAAATAGCATTACATCCTCTTGGCGAATTTAGTAATCCAACGACAAAATCCGTTGTGACGTGCTCCCATTTCCATTCTGGTATCGGTAGCGATTGTAGTAATCCTGCTGACTTTTGATGTTCGGCTTTGACTTGTTGACATTGTAGACATTGCGATACAAATTCCGCCATCTCTTTCTTCATTCTTGGTCACCAAAACGTCTCCTTCAAGTCTCTATACATTTTCATTCCTCTTGGATGTATCGTGAACTTCGTGCTATGAGCTTCCTCCAAAACTTGTCTCTTGACTTTCGGTATGTTCAGAACACATAAACAGCCTTGGAATCTAAGGGTTCCATCTTGCAAAGTAAAGTCGAGCTTATGATTTAGTCCTATCTCTTCATAAACCTTCAACAAGTACGGATCTTTCGATTGTCGTAGTCTCATAACTTTCATCAACGTCAATTGGGCAATCATGGCTGTAAGTATCGCGTTGGTGTCTGGTGCAACCACTTCAATCTCTGCTCTCTCTAGCTCAATGAATAAGAGTACTTGCGACGTAATTAGGCATGCTAGATTGACTTTCGACTTCTTGCTTAAGGCATCAGCTATGATGTTAGCTTTTCCCAGGTGATACTAGATAAGGATGTCGTAATCTTTGATCAATTCAAGCCATCTACGCTGTCTCATGTTCAGTTCTTTCTGAGTGAAAAGATACTTCAAACTCTTGTGGTCGGTGAAAACTTCACATGTCCCTCCGTATAGGTAGTGGCGCCAAATTTTCAAAGCAAATACTACTGCGGCTAATTCTAGATCATGAGTTGAATAATTCTTTTCATGTGGTCTCAATTGTCTTGAGGCATAGGCAATTACTTTCCCATGTTGCATCAACATGCATCCTAACCCTCGATGTGACGCATCGCTGTAGATCGTAAAACCGTCAATTTCAGATGGTAAGGCTAAGCTCGGCACGGATACTAATAGCTTCTTAAATATTTGAAAACTCTTCTCTTGCTTCTCATTACATTCAAATGGAACATTCTTCCATGTAAGCTGCGTCAAAGGTGTTGCAATTCTAGAGAAATTTTTCATGAATCTTCGGTAGTACTCGGCTAAACCCATGAAACACCTGACTTCTGTCACATTCGTTGGCCTCAGCCAATTCACAATAGCTTCAACCTTGTGAGGATCGACAAACACTCCATCTGCACTGATGATGTGTCCAAGGAACATCACGCTTGATAGCCAAAACTCACACTTCTTTAGTTTGGCATACAAGTTCCTATTCTACAAGGTTTGCAAAACCATCCTCAAGTGTTATTCATGTTCTGCAAAACTTTTAGAATACACAAAAATATCGTCAATAAACACTAACAAATTCATCAAGAAAAGGGTTTAAATACCCGGTTCATCAGGTCCATAAAGGCGGCTGGGACATTGGTGACTTTGAACGGCATGACGAAAAATTCATAATGGCCATATCTAGTTTGAAAAGCTATATTTTCTACGTCGCTCGCTCTAACTTTCAGTTGATGGTAATCTGATCTCAGATCGATTTTCGAAAATACTTGGGTACCTTGAAGTTGATCAAACAAATCGTCTACCCTTGGCAATGGGTATTAGTTTTTAATGGTGACTTTATTCAACTCTCGGTAGTCTATGCATAACCCCATCGTTCCGTCTTTCTTTCCTACAAACAATACAGGAGCACTCCAAGGTGAAACATTAGGACGAATAAATCCTTTCTCCATCAAATCTTAAAGTTGAACCTTCAACTCTTTCAACTCTAAAGGAGACATTCGATAGGGGCTTTGAAAATGGGTCTAGTACTCAAATTTAAATTTATATAGAACTCAATTTCTCGGTCCACTAAAGAACCTGGTGATTCATCTAGAAAGACATCGAAAAACTCCCGGACAACATGAATATCCTCTAAGGATGGTGAGGAGACATACGAGTTGACAATACTGTATAAGAATGCTTGACTTCCCTTTTTGATCAAGCGACGTGCTTTCATAGAAGAAATGAGGTAGAGAGGAGGCACAACGCCAACTCCTTCGAAGATTAGTCATGAATGAGCAAACGAGTGAAATACTACTCGCTTAAGCTCGCAATCAATGAGTGCATGGTAAGAAGACAGTCAATCCATCCCTAGGATGAAGTTAAAACCATGCATCTCCAAAGGTATAAGGTTTACGAACAGGGGTACATCATTGACACGTATTTTGCAAGACTTATATACTCTATCACATAACATAGAATCCCCAGAGGGCAACAACACTGATAGTTCATATTCGAGGGGTATTGGGGAGACATTCAAATAATGTTCAAAAGAACACAAAATAAATGAATGGGTAGAGCCAGAATCAATAAGAATGTGTGCGGGTTGACCACAGATGGGGAGTATACCTGACACAATTGAGGTAGTAACTGGGGTATTCCCTGGCACAAGCGCAAAGGCTCGACCCTATCGTGGTTGATTTTCTCTCCTTCCAACTGAAGGTTGCTGAACTGAGACGGATGTCGATGTTCCAGTTCCTTGTAGTCTATTCCTTCTAGGAAAATCTTTAATTTGATGTCCTTCTTGACTGCACCCATAACAAACTATAGTTCCCATGCGACACTCACCCTGATGCTTCTTTTGGCACGTCGGGCATGTTAGTGCTTCATTAGATATACTGCTTTCTGGATTCTCGGTAATCCTTAGCGGGGTCGATGAATTCCCACTTGAAGATCCCGAACTTTGTCATTTTGAATTTGGTGCTCTACTTGTACTTCTTCCTGACCTCTTTTTTCTATTTTCCTAGAATTGAGACATCTCATTCAAAGATCCTTCAGCAATTAGGGCTGCATGAAGAACCTCCTAATGAGTGGGTAATCATAATATATCTACCTTGTTTTTTATGTTCCATCGTAATCCAGCTTCAAACCTTCTCGCCTTACGAGACTCCGTCGACACTATATGAGGGGCATAACGCGATAACTCCATAAACTTAGCATTATATTCCACCACTGTCGTGTTCTCTTGCTTCAAATTTAGGAATTCTTGAACTTTCTAGTCTCGAACCTTCTCTGGAAAGTTCTCCTCATTGAATACTTTCAAAAATCTGGGCCATAACCACAATGACTCCAATGGCTTCTTCAATTGCCACCCAATTAAAGTGGCTCCTTCAAACGTGAAAGTGGCAAATAGCACTTTCTGCTCCTCTATGCATGGTAGAACTTTAAACACTCTCTCGATACCCAATAGCCAAGACTCCGTGGCCATGTGATATTGGGTTCCGTAAAAAGTTGGGGGCTTCAGTTGTTGAAACTGTTTAATTGTGGTACGGTGCATTACTTCGGCTCCCGGCGCTAGCATTGCTAGTTGCTCTGGCGCATTGTCATGGTTATTGTTGTGAACCTCATGGACTACTTGAACTAGTCCTTCAAGGATTCTCTCTATACGGTCGATTCGGCCTTCGGGCTTTGCTGTCCCTCTATAGCCTCGACCTCTTCTAGGAGGCATAGTTTCTACAAGCACATTAAGCATTTAGACATATATCATAACAATAACTATATGGCATCC
>BRYF01000030.1:1692500-1695000 GCA_030159135.1 Actinidia polygama | reverse complement strand
TGATAAATATAACTTTTATGTATGTTGGAACTTGAAAATTATTTTGAGAATGACATGTTAGGTAGTGCTGAATTTGGTATATTAGTGTACCCACAATAAGGTGTCTTAGAATCAGTTCATGGTTAGAGACCGAAAATCTACGCAGGTGGGGAAGCCAAAGCCCATTAGTAACCGAGAAGTTGACTGGATATTGTCTTATATGCTCGGTGCATGATGAGGCCAGTTTATGTACGCCTAGGTGTGTCATTCGGAATTATTAAAGCAATGTTTTCGAGAAAAAGTTGGATAACTTGAGAAATCAATTGTTTGGAAAATCATGAGTTGAAAAAGCTCATTTTGATATGAATGGAAGCATAATTTATTGTAATAAGGCATCAAACCCATTGTTAAATCATTTCAAGATAACTCACCTTTACTATTAAATAAATTTTAGGTACCGAGGTCTATCCTCATTCTTGAGGCATGTGGATGTTGTTTATCTATTTTGTTTAGAGAACTTGTTAATGTATACTTTTGGGTAATTGTAATATTCTTTTGGCCCGGTGTGGGCATTGTCTATGAATTATCATTCTTGTCTCGTACTTGTTAGCTCATGGAGAGCATGATCCTACGAGAGGGATTAATTGTACTCTGATGTTATGACAGTATGTTATCATATTGTTTATGTTGACTTTTTTTATTTGGAGTGTTTACTTACGTGGTCGGGTCTTGTTTATTCGAGGCGTGACAACATGGTATTAGAGCTCTAGGTTCAAATACCTATGAGTTGTGGGGTGGTTAAGCCATATTTGTTTATATATCTAGTTATTGAGGGATAACATGAGAGTATTCTATATGTAATTGAAATAACATGAACATGCATGCTACGTGTTATTGAATTACATATTGTAGAGTAAATGTCTTCCCTAAATCATAAATGAATATGATTGTGTTGTTGTTTTCTTATGGCATCGTATAGAATATGCCGCCGCGTAAAGTTAGAGGCCATGCTAGGTCACTGCCTAGAGCTCATGGGACTCGCGGAGCAGGTAGAGCTCACGGGGAACATGAAGAGGGTGATAGTGAGAACCATCAAGAGTTTGTGATGGGAGGAAGAGCCCATGCTCCTTGAGGAAACGTTGGAGGTGTTTGGTGGTGCTGAATTTTATGCAAGGGATGTTCACTGCCATTGAGCAAGTGGTGAGGAACACGGTGCAAGCGATGCAAATGCCTGTTAGAGCCGCAGACACTAGGGCTACTACGGCCATAAAGGCTTTTCTTCAGCTTTGCCCCTTGACTTTTAGGGGCAAATGGGATCCTTTGGTGGCAGAGAATTGGCTTGAACAAGTCACTTGGGCTCTAGATACGATCTTAGTGATGGAGGAGGAATTATGAGTATTGTTTGCCTTGTATCAGTTGCAAGGGGACGCTTTTCAGTGGTGTAAGACCGTAGAGGAGAGTGTAGCAAAAAAGTGGGAACCATTTAAGAAAGCTTTTCTAGACTAGTATTTTCACGGATACGGCGAAGGAGTTATTGAGAATGGAGTTTATAAACCTAGTTCAAGGAAGTATGACTGTGGCGCAGTACAAAACCAAGTTCACTAGTTTATCTAGATTTGCTAGAACTTTTGTGTCTACGGAGGAAGAAAAGACGAAGCAGTTCATGCGAGGACTCGGGCCATCCATAAGGAACAAAACTACGAGAAACTTGATCAAGGTTTACTCGACTATGGTTAGCTCGACTACAGCTATAGAGGAGATGTTGAATAAGACTAGGAAGATTCTGAACCCTAAGTCATAGCGTGATAGTACTAGTGCTCGTCCGGGGCGCTATCCGAAGAAATCGAAGACTTCTACTTTGCAGCAGCAGTACTCTAATAGATTTGCACCCATTATTCCAACGGCGTCATTTGGACAGTCATACCGAGTAGGACTGACTTATTGTGGTTGTCACCAGCTAGGGCATCGTATTGTGGAGTGCCCATATAAGGGTCAACAACAATAGCGATAGTCTTAGCAGAGGGGACATTACCGCAATCAGACGCAGGAGTAGTCACAAGGCAGAGGGCCACCTACCTGCTAACAGTGTGGTAAGGTTGTTCATGTCATGCGACAATGCACACAGAGGAAGAGCAATCAAGGAGCGATAGGATCTCAACAACCTACGCAGTTAGTTCAGGACTTGAGGGCCACTCCAGCATTTACGTAAGTGCAGTCTCCCTATCAGTTAGGACCATAGACTTTGAGTCAACAGGGTTAGAGGACTTAGGGGCGAGTCTATGCTATGACATCAGCAACTGGATCGTCAAGGACAACAGGACAGCACGAGTCACAACTTGATACCTCTGTAGTACGAGGTACTTTTCTTGTGTTTAATTCTTGGGCTCATGTTCTCATCGATACGGGAGCATCACATTCATTCATCGCATTATCGTTTCCCTTAGCATTGGGATTAGAAATAGAGATATTAGATTCAGTACTTCTGTTAGACACTCCAATAGGAGGTAGATCAATCTTGAGA
>BRYF01000030.1:1655000-1672500 GCA_030159135.1 Actinidia polygama | reverse complement strand
TTCTTTTTTTATTTATAATATTTTAATTAAAATAAAAGGTCAAAAGTAATGATTAAAATGATAAAATTGAAAAAAATCGATATAAATTAGATATAATAATTATGTTTCTTTAAAAAAATTTATTCCATCAAAAGAATTAGTAATATGGGACAAAAAGAGCAAGAAAACTTCACTAGACTACGTGCTAGTTGGGTTGGTGGTCACCTCAAAATTCTTTAAAAAATATATAACAAAGTATAACTTAGTATGAAAATATATTTGGCTGATTTATTATTTTCTTAGAACGATTAAGATGGGAAAATATTTTGAATATGATTTTTTTTGGCAATATTGAGCCAAATATATTTGAGACTTTCAATCATCTTTTTTAATGAAACGAAGTGAAATTGTAATTTTCATAATATGATATTCGAAATCATATAAAGTTTATTCAAAACGGATAAGTGATGAATAAAAAATTATCTTTTAAAGTTAGCTAGTTGGACTAGTTAAAATATAGTAAAAACATCCAATTTCATATTGGTTAGTAAACCAAAAGGGAGTAGACTTGTATACTAACAAGTATTAGGCACCAAAGTATAAGGTGAGTGAGAATACATTACTACAAATGTACCACCGCGGTGGACCATGATTTTGGCCCTCGTCCACGTGGAATGTGAAAAGTCACTAGTGGTAACTGGATACATTTAAATAGGATTATTGGGTAGTGAATATGCTAGTAATGTGAGGTGATGCAAAGAAATGAATAAGCAATACTGTAGGAATGTTCGAGTGTTACAAGGCCATTTCTACGTAGTAAACCCCTTAGTAATGGGTGACTATTATTTTTTCATCATGACTCTTACAAGTTGAAGGGTCCTACACTTTGAAGATATAAGCGATCTCTTATTAGTTCTTTATGCTAGAATACATAGAGTTTAGAGCGCATACATTCTGAGTGTAGTGAGAAAGCTTTTCTTGTTCTTGTTGTGTTTTTTTCAGCGAGATCGAAACATATTGAGTTTGCCAGACCGAACAATGAGGTGTCACCATTAGGGATGGCAATTGAGCGGGTTCAGGGCGGGTTCGGCCTCCCCCACCCCCGCCCCGATTAAAAAAATCCTCCCCCACCCCCGTCCCAAATCCGTGACGGGTTGAGAATTTTTCCTCCGCCCCCGCCCCGCCCCGCCCCGATTAATTTTTTTTTAATTATATAGATATATTTTATATATAATTATTGATATATATATAGTACGGATATTATGGTATATTTTTTAAAAAATAGGGGTAATTTAGTCTTTTTATATATTAATCGGGGTAAACGGGGCGGGTTCGGGGTAGAAACTCGAACCCGTCCCGATTAGTAATCGGGTTATGATTTTTTTTCCATACCCACCCCGCCCCCGTTTATTGAGACCCCAAACCCGTCCCATTAGGGGCGGGGCGGAGCGAGGCCCGTCGGGTTTGGGTCAAATTGCCATCCCTAGTCACCATTGTCCGGGTGAATTTGTTTTATCATGGGAGACGACGTTCGTTCAACTCAGCGCTCCAGACGAATCTTCCGTAAGAAAATCGTGTGAAACACAAGACTCAATTTGATTTGCATTTTTATTTTTCAGTTTTGTATTTTTTTTCTTACATATTGTTTATGATTTTGTAATCTGTTCGATTTCGATACGAATATAACTTTTTTTATTAGTTTTAATTATGTCTTGCTTCGTGTAACAAGTTTTATGAATTTAAAAATGGCCTTTCCAATGTGAATAACAGAAACTTTGGGTGAGCTAAAGTACTATTCTGGTGAGCTAGAGGTCCAGGAAAAAAAACTCAAAAAATTGTTTAATTTTTCTGTTTTTAGTGATTTTTTTTAAATTTAAATAAAACTTGTATACTTTTAGATTCTTCTCTTCAATAGAAATTGAATAAGTATAAAATTTTGATCAAAATGATGAAAGAAGTTCATAAAAAATAAAAAACCTCAAAAAATGAAACCAATAAAAAATTTCAAGAAAATCTAAACCAGACAAGACCTCAATTGTGCAAAACTTTTTTTTTGAATTTCGTAATTTGAAATAATAACGTGTTCCATTGACCTCCAATCCCAGGACTATGCGGGCACTCAGATTCAGACAGGAACTTTTTTTGTTTTTTATTAAAGACAGAGTATCCAAGTTAGTATTATTGTCGACTCAGACTAATCTCTGTCACCATGAGCAACTAGTCCTTCACACCTCATGATATAAACGCAATTATACAACGTATCAGCCATGAATCGAAAGCGGGACTTCCAAGTGTTAGCTCGCATTCCGAACTCTCGCCCTTGGCCACCACACTATATGCCCGGGGGCAGATGGCGAAGCTCGAATCTTAGACCGAAGTCTTGGTAAGGCTCACCCTTACCACTGGGCTAAGCCTTGGCTTCACGTTTTACACTGGAACTTGATGAATGGTTAACTGGTGATGGACAGAGATTCATTGCACCGAAATTCAAGAAAAAGTAAGCAAACTCAATCATTAAACATAGAACTACAAATGAATGACCATTGGCTTTTTAAGTTGAGACCGTTATCTATATATTGTTCCTCACTAGAAAATCAGCATAGACATTTTCAGAGGAACGCATATATATAAAAAAAAGATAAAGAAATAAGAGAGAGTTCAATAACAGTAATGTAAGTATTCATGTAAATAATACGGGTTGGTGTACGTGAGCATGTACCCATTTTAGCGGGGGGGCTAGATAGTTAGTTGTCCACCATGCGAAGCATAAAGCTAGAAATAGTGAATAATGAATACAATTATCTGTTAAAGGTAGGCGGGTTGGTGGCATTAAGAGTAGAGACTAGTAAACTAAAGACCTGCTGCATGCTGTTTGGCGAGGGGAAGTTTGGCGAGATCATTGGATAACTTCTGTTTTATCTAATCTGTTTCTTCTATCGCTAGTATAATGGAATTTTCATACGTGAACTCGCTAGCTAACTACTAATTGTTGTGATAGAAATCTGGTACGAGCAATCAACAATCAAAATTGCTCGGTAATGACTTCGGTATTAACCTCGGTAACTTGTGTAAGGAAGCCAATATCACTAGTAGGGGTGAGACCGCTCAAAACCCCTCCGGCGTGGAGATAAGATCGAGATGAACTTGCTAGACAAAGCACAACAGAAAAATTATGTAACGATAACAAGGAATGAGATTGAAGTTACCCCCTTCTGGTGGATAGTGAGCGGCCTTTTATAGGTAGAAATTTTACAAACGTGTGAGAAGATTGCGGCGTAATCATCAGAAAACCAAATAAGGAAGCCGTGGTCGAGAATCGCGGCATAACAGGTGGTGAATGTCAAATGGTGAGAGTACCAAAATTGTAGGAGATTAGTGGAGATGGTTTCTATCATGTTCACCTCGGTCTAAGGGTATTAGCGACTTAAACTGCCGAGTAGTCTGAATTGGCAATTTGGGATGCTGGGAGGACACGGGCGATGTAAGGAAACTCGGCATGCCGAGTGGCGATCATGATAGCCACTGGTAACGTAACCTTTCCTAAATGGCAACATGGCCGTTTTATGATCAATGCGGCGACATGATTAAGTTCGTGAGAATATATATACCCCTCATCAGTTACCCCCCTTCTAGAGATGATGAGGACAATTACTTGGCATTATCAAGTTAGAGCATAGGGAGTGATGGTAGGTGAGGTAAGCATGCAATAATGGCTCGTTCTGCATGGGTGGCACGTGTCGACTCATTGATGAGAGGTGCGTCCCTTCACCTGCATATGATTAAAACATCCTCGGCAAGTGAAGGGTCATTCAATCCTGTCTGTTTAAGTGATTAGATCCTCACCCTTCGCCCCTCCTATAAATAGGAGGCTCTTTCACACTATGCTCCCTTCTATTATAAGTCTGAAATTTGTTATCTCCGCTCCGACGTAACTTCCTGTTATCTCGCCCATTCCTGCTCCATGCCTATTTTAGCTGCCTAGTAAGTATTAACAACCTTGACTTACATTTTGGTCTTTTGTTTATGTTCGGTGAGGTTATCGTAGATGACTTAGAGAACTCCATACCATCTTGGATATCCGACCATTTAGGAGAGCGTTCCTATATGGAAACCGTAGGTACCAAGTATCCCTCTTGTCCCAGATAAGACTCCTCTGAAAATGAGGGAGGTCTTCTAGTAGATGCCAGGTCCCCCACCTGAAAGGTAGATGAACATAATGACTCAGGGCGAGTTGGATCATTTACAAGAGTCATGTTCTTTCCCTACTGAGATCCAAACAAGGCTCCCTAAGGCTGATGAGACCATAGTGTCTACTCACCTTGGTGAGGTGGCCTTTTACGAGACTGCCTTCCAGGCAGACCTGCGTCTTACCATTCACCCCACCCTTAGGAGAATCCTAGAATGGCTCCCAATGCACGATGAAGTATGGTCTTTACATTGGTACTGTGGCTACACAATAAGTATGCCATTTCCTTAAGCGAGTTTAGAAACTTGTTCAGACTGTTCAAAAACCCAAGGCCAAATTCAGGTTGGTTATACTTCATGGCGAGGCTAGGACATTCTTGATAGGGAGATATCCCAACAACATTAATGGATGGAAGAATAAATTCTTCTTCGTTTTAGGGGATGATTGGGTATTCACCCATGAACTGTCTCGGGAGCTTGGTGTTTTGATGGTTCCAAGGTCTAGAGCACCCCCAAGTTAGATTGTCCATTTTTAACTCATTCTTTATCTACCAATTACCCAGTTTTTTTTGCATTCTGGCATCTACTTTTCTTTCACCTCACCATTGTAACGCACTACCTTTCTTGACCAAGTATGAACAAGAGAGGTTTGACCTTATATCCGGCACATTGCAAAAAGGCGAGTTCTACACGGTCCGGTTAAAGGAATTTCTCAAGAGCATCGCCCTTGATTCAGAGCCAATGGCGTCTACTAGATGAGATAACACTGAGGACAAAAAGATTGGTGAAATGGCCCACGTTGAAGCTAACAAGGGTAAGTCTCGCCATTCCCGAGGTGATCTTTCTATAGGTGATCATTCCCAAGATGACTCGGTGGAGTACATAGGAACCATTAGAAGGGACAGAGGGTAATCCTACCTACCCTTTCCAATCAAGTGCTGTTATCGATACTCGGGGCTAAAATCTAGCCATCTTTCTTTTATTGTGACCTAACTAACTCTAGCTCTGAGATCTAGTCAGATTCACGGCTGCCTCCTGAGATAAGATCGGATAGTACTACCTTCTCCCTTTAGCTCGCCTATTCTTTTTCTCAATTAACTCATCTATTTTCCATTGCAGTAAAAATCAATCTGAAGAAGCTTGCCCAGCTGGCAAAGGCGAAAGGCAACCCAAAAAAGAAGGATGTGCCCCATCTGGGTAGAAAGACATTTGTATCGGCGAGAAGTCATCGAAGAGGGCTCGAGATGAGGTATTAGACATCTCGCCCTTGAAGAAGAAACCTCAGGCGATGTTGAAAAGAAAGGGCCCCTACTCAATCCAGACGCCTCAAGATATTCCAACTTTCATGGCGTTGGAGAAGGAACCTCGGCCAATCTGGGAGTAGTTTTTGGGCTTGAAGCCTCCTCTATTGATAACCCGATCGTGGTGGAGAAACTTTTCCACGGCGTTGTGCTGCGTGACAACAAGAAGATGGTGGCCGAGCTTGAATTGGATGTGGCGGCTACTCGGTTCTTCCATGCATTTATCCAGATTAGTGTTATATTTATTTATTATTTTTATTTTATTTTTTTTAAGATTCTTGTTTTCTGCAAGTAGTGGTGCTGGGTTACTCTCTAGCTGACCGAGCTAGGGAGATAAGGGACGAAGCTGTGCTCCAGCAAGCTACGGCCTTGTCCATCTGGGATGAGATGCCCTGAGCTTAACAGATAGCCAAAAATCTGGAGAGTAGGGTGGATGAACTTGAGGCTGACACACAATGTTCTGATATTGCTAAGTCTGCTATGGGGAAGGAGCTGGAAAAGCTAAACAAGTACAAGGAGGAGTTTGACGTCGCCATGGAGAAACTTGAGAAAGAGATGGCTGAGATGAGGGGGAAAGAGGTCCTTGCCAAGAAGTTAGCTGTTGATGAGTTCAAAGCTTTTGAGGAATACAAGTAGGTTGTAGAGGGAACGACTTCTTCATACTTTGGTGAGGGCTTTGATTAGTGCAAGAAGAAGATTAATATTCTCTTTCCCGACCTCAGCATCAATGATCTAGTAATAAGCAAGCAATATGAATTGCACAGTAGTATGAACTTGGCGAATCAAATCCTCTTGGTCGTATAGAATAAGAAACATTTGCGAAGTCGTAAATTGGTGTTCATAACAAATTCGCATAATGCTTATTTGGCAATATACCATGGCGAATTCGGCGAACGAAACGCTTTGTTAAAATGACTAGCGAATTAGGCGAGATGCGACACGTTACTGGCGAATAATAAATCCCAAAATTGGCATAGTTGTCCTTACGGCAATAGTAAATCTAACTTTGAAATTAGTTAAGAACGACTTTGTAATACCGATAACAAATTGGCAATTGCACTCATTGATTCACACATTTTATTGCAAATTATTAGTCGAATTCCCTCGCATTTAGTATTTTTGTGCATTTTAATTGTTATTATGTGTGAATAGGTTTTAAATGATTTTTCAGGTAAAAATGAGCATTAGGAAAATCAAAAGACTAAAAGTGACAAGCAACCCAAAGATCAGAAGCCAAACTGCCATATTCCCAACCAGTCCAGCAAATACCCGATCGGTCGGGAAGCCTACAAAGACCAAATGCGGCATTTTGTGACTTAAAAGACCAAACTTCACTATTCATGTCATGATGACAAGTCCAAGGGGCAACAACCTTTGTTGACTAAAATCTAAGCTCTCCCTGACTTTTACCTCTCTCTCTCTCCCCCTCACTCTCACGTCTCTCTCTTTCATGTCTCTCTCTCTCTAGTTCTCTCTCTCTCTTTCTCTATAAATAGAGGAGAACTCCTCCAACCAAAAGGGATAAGAAAATTGGAGAGACAATAGAATTTTTAGGATTAAAATCATTTTCATTTCTAGTTTAGAGTAGAATAGATTAGATAGTTTTGAAGTTCAAGTTGTATTTTTGGATTCTACTTTTCGATAAAAGTTTATAAGTTTTTTTTTTATTTTAATTTTGTAAGTTTAATATTTCAAGTACTCTTATGTTTATAAATTTTGTTTGTTCCACCTGAATGGATGGGTTAAAATTTGCTTTCCTTTAATTTTATGTTAAATTCTTTTATTTTTATTTACTTATTTTGCACTAAAGATTAAGTGTTCCATACCCATGGAAGGCTAAATCTTTAGGCTCAGTTCAAGTACGACGTCTTCTACCGACCCTTCAATGAACTAATTCATTCTCTCTTCCAAACTAATTTTAATATTTGTTTCTGAAAGATTAATGGCAATTTTAAAGATCAAAACTTAGAATTGTACACATCTTTGATTAATTATTATCAATTTCTCTTGGTACAAGTAATGTTTAGATCACTTGCATTCCAAGTATTTGAAACCATATCAAAAAACTGTAATGGTAGTTTTAAAGATCGAAATTTAGAATTGTACACATTTTTGATTAATTGTTATCAATTTCACTTAATATAACTAATGCTTAGATCACATGCATTTTAAGTGTTGAAACCATATCAAAAGATAACCAGTATTGATTTCATAAACACATCTTTAGACATAAAATAAATCCATATGACGCCTTCTTCTATGGCTCTTCTGATTGGCTACCTGAAATTTGTTTTTTGAAAACGTAAGCTAAAGCTTAGTGAATAACATCAATGTATGAACATAAAATACCATGGATGATTTCATATCAAACGTACATCATATACATAAGACATGTGAGCATGAACATAACTTTTTCTTGAAATATAACTTTCATAAATGTAATGCTCACATAGACATTTCATACGTACCTCTATAGTCATACTGACATATCTGAAAGATGCACATAGGCATATCATAGCTAAAAATTGTAACAACTCGGCTGAACTGAGTGACCATATAGGTCGGGTGGCTCTTTTGGCCTGAGATATCTCGACTTGCAGATGATTTTATTTCACGTCCTACATCTACCTTAGGACTATCTGATTTTAGATCCCGTCAAAGAGGACTCCGAGTGTCACCATATATGAATATTCTTAACATACTTTGCTTTTCAATCAATCAATCATATATTCATGGATTTCAATACATAATATAACAACATTTACATGATTTAGAAGATATGTCATTTATATCTTAACATACTCATTTTATACATTGAAACATTGAAAACATTTGTATATACATTGAAAATCATTTTGAAAACACATAGGTTTTGTCCATGTCATTGTATTACTCACCTAGGATTCCTTGGCTAGGTTCTACGCTTGGCGTTCATACATGTGAGGTAAGAAATCGTCAATCTTATGTACAATAATAATTTATCGGCATAATGTAAACTTTTAATTAAACCTAGGCATCCTCGTTCTTGGTCCAACCCTCTTGGACATGTACTTAAAGTCTCCAAATGTTAGTTCAATTGGCCTGACATACTATGGTCGTAATTATGAAATTTTAAGGAAAAAGGTCAAATCTGCCTAAATTCTGGCCTGGCATTCGAACTACCATATTGGCATTCGAACGCTAGGGTGACCGTTCGAACTCTCCCTGCATGGAACAGTAGGAACAGTAGCTGAACTTATAATTTTTACCAAAAACTCAATCAAACTAACTTGAATATCTCCAAGGCTTCTAAAATACTAAATACAACTCAAGGGAACTATCATATCTTAATTTCAAGCCAAAGTAGCCACTAAATCATAAGGGATCTAAGTTTAAAACTAAATTAAAACCCTAAACTATACACATACACATAATTAAGAGGTTTTGAGGTTATACCTTATTTCCAAGCTTCCCTTGAGCTTCACTATGGAGTCTTTTGAGTTTTCCCAAGCTCTTTCTTTCTTTCTTTCTTCTTCCTTCTCTTCTCTTCCTTTTCTCTCTTTTCTCTCTTCTCTTTCTCTCTTTGACCGTGTGTGTGTGAATGAGTGAGGGTGTGTTTGTGTGGCTGTGTATATATGCTAAGACACATGGGATTTTATCCCATGTGGCTCCCCCATTCTAATTTTGGTGTTCCCTTTTTATTCTCCGTTTTTACTGCTACCGGTCGAACACTCCTTTTTGGAGTTCGAACGCTAAGAAGGATTTTTGACACTGGCGTTCGAACGCTAAGAAGGAATTTGGCTAATCAGGATTCGAATGCCCTACTTACAGTTCGAAATGTGCGAGAGCTTGAAATCTTTATTTTTGGCCACACCGTTCGGACGCTCATATTGGCGTTCGAACGTCAAGAAGGATTTAGGTGACAGTTTGAACGCCCTTTTCAATGTTCGAACGCTAAGAAGAAAACTAGACAGAATTTATAAGTTAAAGGATTTTGAAAAATTCTAACTTACATTTGGTTTTTTTGACTCTTTGTTTTCAATTAGTCCACCTTAATTATTGTAAGTGGCGTATTTAAGACGATTAATGGAATTTACGGATTCGAGGTGTTACATTCTCCCCCCCTTAAAATAAGTTTGTCCTCAAACTTGGCTAACGTCATCATGCTTCCGCTGCGCACTCTGATAAAATTTTTCTGAAATTGTATACCTAACTTGTGATCGTCAATGCGTCTGATTGTGGGGTTGACCTTTCATTGCGACTGCATTGACTGCCCTCTCAGTCTGGGCAGCCTACACCATGGTAACTTGGTTGATATTTTCTCAAAATAAGTCGGCCTTCCCCGAATTTCTTGGGTTGATGAAACTACCAAAATGATAAATGAAGATTGAATAGAAATACTGATATCGTAACATAAAACTATTTAGTTTCATTCAATAATTCGTACCTCAACTTATTACAAATGTTCACTCAAATAGAAATGGATAATACTTTCTAATTTCGTCTTCTCGTTCCCAAGTTGATTCCTCTCACGTATGGTTCTGCCATATAACTCGTATTAAGGTTATGACCTTGTTCCTAAGAACTTGATCACGACGATCTACAATTTCAATCGGTCTTTCGACATAGCTCAAGTCTTCACTCATTTCTAAAGGATAATGATTTATCACATGCATAGGATTGTGAACATACTTCCGTTGCATTGCGACATGAAAACGTCGTGAACGTGCGAAAGCTCCGATGGAAGAGCAATACTATGGCAACGGCTCCAATTCGTTGAAGAACTTGGAATGGTCCAATGTATCTCGGTTTTAATTTTTTCTTTTACCAAAACGACTTATCCCTTCAGCGTGTTCGGTAATCCACTACAAAATCCGTGGTGATATGTTTCCACTTCTATTCCGGTATCGATAGTGATTATAGCAGTTCTGCTGGCTTTTGATGTTCTACTTTGACTCGTTGACATTGTAGACATCGCACTACAACTCCGCTATCTCTTTTGTTACACATTATAGACGAATAGTTTTAAACTCTTGATACACTCGTTCCATTACTAACGACAATGAGTACTAAACTCGATTATTCAACTTAATTCTATGATAAGCATGGTAATAGGATGTCGTGTATTGGCATATTCATAATACTTATTTTACACATGATTCTGACGTAATATTCGTACTAATGGGACAACTTTAACACTATGGACTTCGTTATAGCGACCCTAACTCTCGATCAATCTTTCAAGGTAACTTAATCTTTATTCATAACTAAGGGATAGTGATCAGTCACGCATATGGGTTCATAAACTTACTCTTGGTTCAGAATTCTCGTCGCCTAGCAACTCCTATCAATACTGATTTAGTGGTCGTTTCTCGATTTGTGCTTGTCATCATTCATGTAGAGGCCATGCTAATCTTCTCTATCTCGTTCCAATTTTATCGGATGTTCCCGACGAGACCGTATTGATATTTGATGTATTCATGTTCGTGTGTCTATACCTCAAGGTGAAGTAATAGTACTATTGAATCCTTTTCTTCTAACTAGTTTAGGAGTCGAACCTCCAACCTTTTCTATCCTAAAAAAAAATATGGTAGAGAGTCTTGAAAATGGGTCTAATATTCGAATTTAGATTAATATGAAATTCTATCTCCCTGTCCTTTAAGGAATCAAGTAATTCATCAGATATATATTGGAAAACTTGCTTTCAACTAGGAATATATATATATAAACCCTGAATCCCTTTGTGGGATGAATGAATTGTACGCCTACGGATGGTGGAGAAACGCGTGTGTCGATAAAGACGTGTACAGGTTGACTACTACTAAGGGGTGTACCTGGCATTTCTGAGGTAGTAGCCGGGGTGTTCTCTGACATAGGTGCGAAGGCTTGGCCTTGCCGCGATTGATTATCCCTCCTTGTAATTGGAGGTTGTTGGACTGAGGTTGACGCTGACGTTCCAGCTCTTTGTGCCCTATTCCTCTGCGGACAATCTTTGATTTGGTGCCCTTCTTGGCCACACTTATAACATGTTGTGCTTCCTTTACGACATGCGCCCCAATGCTTCTTCTCACAGTTTGGGCAAGTTGATATTTTATTAGGCGTGTTCCCTTGGTGTCCAGTGTCTTCTTGTGGAGTTGATGAATTCCCACTTGAAGATCCGGAACTCTGTAGTTTTGAACTTTGTTTTATGTTTAGGTTTTGTCCCAACCTCTTCTTACTACTCCCTCGGTATTGAGTCATTTCGTCCAATGCTCCTTCTGTAGTTATTGTTCGATGTTCGAGTGCATTAGCGATGTTGTTGAAAGCATCCCAGACTACTTGAACAAGTCCTTCTAGGATCCTCTCGACACGGTCCATTCGGCTTTCCTGCTTTGTCGCCCCTTTACGGCCTTCCTTCCTAGGAGGCATAGCTTCTACAACCGCATCAAGTTTTTAATCGTTCAGCATAATGATAGTTGTATCATCTCTTAAGTATAGAAATTATCAAGCCATCAAAAGAAATCTATTACATCATACAACTTCAAAGATATAATGATTTCAATCGTGAAAAATTGGTCCTTTAATGTCTAGGTTGATCTCATCTTTGCATAAATTCAAGTCCTTGTATCAAACCACAATGAGGTGAAAGTCCTCCAATTTACTTTAAGTTAGTGTATTTCATATAGATCCCACAATTACTACTCTACTATATATAGAACATCCCAAGGAAAAGTCCTGAGGTGAAATGTCCTAATTGACTCGAACTAACTCGTACGATTATACATTCCTCATCCTTAAATCGATGACGGTGACATGTAAAACAGTTCAACCATTAAAAAGATCAATCCGTACTCCTACATAACATCATCAAGCGTCTCTCAAGAAGAAACACGTATACATTTACTCAGATACAAAATCCTATTACTTCAATAAAATAAAACTTATACCGACCATAATCATTCACATAAAGCAAAATCGATTACATCTCTCTTTACATTCTATTTTACTTAACTTGTCAATGATACCGTTGTCTTTCTAAATCTTAATTTTATGTCTCCAAATTAGAATCGTGAATTTCTAAGCTTCAAGATATAACTCTAAATTTATGAACATCTGTGCATCTAGAATTCAAAGGTCATTGTACCTGAGTATGACATCAAAATAATAATTTCTCTAGTACATTAGAAACACCATCACAATCGTAATTGTAATATGCTTTGAGCATTCTGAACTACTTGAATCATTTCTTCTAGGATTTCCTTTTATACGTCAATTTAGCTTTTGAGCATTACTACCCTTCTACGGTTTTCCTTTCATGGTAGCGTGGCTCACAACATACATGTCTAACGCTTAGACATTCCTCATAACAGTAGCTAAAATACACTTTAGTAAGTCGTAACTCGTATACTACATATGACATACCCTAGTCGATCCTAGATTCCTACCTAGGTATGACTCGATATTATAGCATCTTGAACATGACTTGATCTTTGGGTGTCAACTTATCGCCCTAATAGACATGACTTAATCTCAGAGTGTCATTTTGTAGCTCGGTGTACGATTTTAACCTATTGCTCTGTATACAGTGTAAACCTATTGCTCTGATAAACATAACTTGACTATAAGGTGTCAACCTTGAGCTTTGATACCACTCTGTCATGCCCCATAACCCGGCCTATACAGATCGTGGGCATGTGATGGCCGGCGGCTGGCCGCCAAGGGCCAACTTACCTGTCTTCTGGTTGATCGCCTATGCATTTTTATTTAAAATGATATAAATTTTTCTTTTGCGAAAATGTCATAATATCTAAAAATAGAGAAGTGTGACATGCACACCAATATACAGAGTTGTGCCTAAGTTCAATTATTTATATACATCTTATGGCCAAATTAAATTATACATGTTATGGCCATACATTTCAACATAACGTAAGGCCTATAGGCCACAAGACTAAATCCACATGACGCCTTCTTATATGGCTCTTCTGATTGGTTACCTGAAATTTATTTTTTGAAAACGTAAGCTAAAGCTTAGTGAATAACATCAATGCATGAACATAAAATACCATGGATGATTTCATATCATACGTACATCATATACATAAAACATGTGAGCATGAACATAACTTTTTCTTGAAATATAACTTTCATAAACATGATGCTCACATTCTATAGTCATACTGACATATCTGAAAGATGCACATAGACATATCATAGCTGAAAATTGTAACAACTCGGCCGAACTGAGTGACCATATAGGTCGGGTGGCTCTTTTGGCCTGAGATATCTTGACTTGCAGATGATTTTATTTCACGTCCTACATCTACCTTAGGGCTATCTGATTTTAGATCCCGTCAGAGAGGACTCCGAGTGTAACCATATATGCATATTCTTAACATACTTTGCTTTTCAATCAATCAATCATATATTCATGGATTTCAATACATAATATAACAACATTTACATGATTTAGAAGATATGTCATTTATATCTTAACATACTCATTTTATGCATTGAAACATAGAAAACATTTGTATATACATAATATACATTGAAAATTATTTTGAAAATACATAGGTTTTGTCTATGTCTCACCTGGGATTCCTTGGCTAGGTTCTACGCTTGGCGTTCCTATATGTGAGGTAAGGAATCGTCAATCTTATGTACAATAATAATTTATTGGCATAATGTAAACTTTTAATTAAACCTAGGCATCCTCGTTCTAGGTCCAACCCTCTTGGACATGTACTTAAAGTCTCCAAATGTTAGTTCAATTGGCCTGACATACTATGGTCGTAATTATGAAGTTTTAAGGAAAAAGGTCAAATCTGCCTAAATTCTGGCCTGGCGATCGAATTACCATATTGGCGTTCAAACGCTAGGGTGACCGTTCGAACACTATTCTTAGGCGTTCGAACGCTCCCTGCGTGGAACAGTAGGAACAGTAGCTGAACTTATAATTTTTATCAAAAACTCAATTAAACTAACTTGAATATCTCCAAGGCTTCTAAAATACTAAATGCAACTCAAGGGAACTATCATATTTTAATTTCAAGCCAAAGTAGCCACTAAATCATATGGAATCTAAGTTTAAAACTAAATTAAAACCCTAAACTATACACATACACATAATTAAGAGGTTTTGAGGTTATACCTTCTTTCCAAGCTTCCCTTGAGCTTCACTATGGAGTCTTTTGAGCTTTCCCAAGCTCTCTCTTTCTTTCTTTCTTCTTCCTTTTTTTCTCTTTCTTTTCTCTCTTTTCTCTCTCTCTTTGACCGTGTGTGTGTGAATGAGTGAGGGTGTATTTGTGTGGCTGTGTATATATGCTAAGACACATGGGATTTCATCCCATGTGGCTCCCCCATTCTAATTTTAGTGTTCCCCTTTTATTCTCAATTTTTACTGCTACCGTTTGAACGCTCCTTTTTGGAGTTCGAAAGCTAAGAAGGATTTTTGACGTTGGTGTTCAAACGCTAAGAAGGAATTTGGCTAATCAGGGTTCGAACGCCCTGCTTACAGTTCAAAATGTGCGAGAGCTTGAAATCTTTGTTTTTGGCCTCACCGTTCGGACGCTCATATTGGCGTTCGAACGTCAAGAAGGATTTGGCTGACAATTCGAATGCCCCTTTCAGTATTCGAACGCTAAGAAGAAAACTGGGCAAAATTTATAAGTTAAAGGCTTTTGAAAAATTCTAACTTACATTTGGTCTTTTTGACTCTTTATTTTCAATTAGTCCACCTTAATTATTGTAAGTGGCGTATTTAAGATGATTAATGAAATTTACAGATTCGGGGTGTTACACCTATGTTCATTGGTATGACTAATTTTGTCTCATACACCAGTGAATATGGCGTCTCGCCCGTTGGAATGCTACTCGTCATGTGGTAGGGCCACAACACATTTGGAAGGTTGTTTGTCCATCTGCGATTGGATTTCTCTAGCCATGTCTTCAGGTTCCTCAAGATTGTCTTATTGGTGATCTCTACTTGGCCGTTCACTTGGAGATGACCTGGCGAGGAAAAAAGATTGGATATTGTGAGGTAAGAATAAAACAGCTTGAACCCGTCATTATCGAACTGCTTTTCATTATCAGAGACAATTACCCTCGAGATCCCAAACCAACATATGATATTTTTCAAAATGAAGTTCTCGATGTTTTTTTAAGTGATTTTGGCGAGAGGTTCTTCCTCTATCCACTTAGTAAAATAATCTATGAAGACTAACAAAAATTTCTTTTGTAATGGACACTTAGGTAGCGGTCCGAGTATATCTATTCCCCATTGAGCAAATGGCCATGAGCTGCTCATTGGCACCATCTGAGTGGGATGAAGGTGGCTAATTGGAGCAAACCTTTGGCACTTGTCACATTTTCTAGTGAATATCACTGCATCTCATTCCATTTGGGGCTAGAAATATCCTTGGCAAATCGTCTTTCTAACCAACGATATCATCTCAGAATGGTTATCGCAAATGCCTTCATGAATTTTCCTAAGCACATATTTGGCCTAGTCCAGTTGAAAACATCTCAGAAGAGGTCTAGAGAAGGACATCTTATAGAGGGTTTCTCGAAGAAGGCAAAACCTTATAGAGCGATATCGAATTTGGCGAGCTTAGAGTTTATTGGATGGCAATTCTCCACTTTTAAGGTACCTGGCGATGTCGTCCATCCATGTCAGTCCTACCTTCATCTGACAAATTTTGATTTTGGTGATGTCAATACTTCTTTTTTCGCAAGAATTCAAGAGGGACGTTTCTGTCCGTGATGAAATCAAAAGCGGAGGCTAGATTCACCAAGATATCAGCTTGTTTGTTTTCTTCTTGGGGAATTTGTTGAATCCTAAAATCTTTAATTTTCATCTCTGTAGCTTTCACTTCGTCTAAATACGCCATTATTCGAAAATCTTTGGTGAGATAATCTCATTGGACTTAATTTACCACGAGTTAGGGGGCTTTGTAAATGTCCAAAGATTCTACTCCTAGTTCTGTCGCGACTCTCAGTTTGGCGAGGAATGCCTCATTGTTGGTGGCTTTGAATCATACTTTACTTTATTATTGATGGCTTTGAATCCTATATGTATGGACTATTCCATCTTCTTGTCTAAGGGAGTTCGGAGAATAAGACCAGCGCCGCAGCTGTCCATCCACGAACAACTTCCACCTTGTCACGTAGCTAACATTTTCTTTGGCTTCTCTTTATTTGGCGAGAACAACCTTAGGATCCAAAGTGTCATCTTCCTCGAATAGGTAAAGTCGGCTCTGACGTCGGTTAATGCCTAAGCCTTAATAGCCATCTTGGGCCGATATTCGATGTGAAACTCGCCCAATTCAATGGACCACTTGAAAAGATGACCCAAGGTGTTACGTCATTGGAGGATCTGCTTGAAAGGTTGGTCTGTAAGCACAACGATGGGGCATGCCTAAAAATAGTGATAGAGTTTCCTCGTTGCAATTATGAGCGCTTAGGCGAGTTTCTCAATTTTCAAAAATCTGTTTTTTGCTCTGATAAGGACTTTGCTAGCATAGTACACCGGTCTCTAGATGTTATCCTCCTCTTTGATAAGCACGGCGATCACCGCTATTGGCAACACAAACAAATATAAAGTGAGCTCCTTGTCCATATTGGGAACTATGAGTAAAGGGGTGACCATAGATATTCCTTTAGCTACTGGAATGCTAGTTCTAACTCACTTGTCCATTCAAAGGCCTTATTCTACCTTAGAATCTTAAAAAATGAAAAACACTAGTCAGTCGATTCAGAAACGAATCTGTTGAGAGCTGCCACTTGCCTAGTCAAACGTTGAACATCGTGAATGCTTTAGGCAAGCTCATCATAAGCAAGGCTTGAATTTGGTCGAGGTTCACTTTTATTGCTCGCTTGGTAACCAAGAAACTTAGGAATTTCCTTGACAATAAGCTAAAGATACATTTAGAGGGGTTCAACATCATACGATGTTGGAATATGATGTTAAAAGTTCTTTCTAAATGGGCAGTGTGATCCGCTGCTTTGAGGCTTTTAAGTAGCATCTCGTCGATGTAGACTTCCATTGTATCCCCGATTAGTTCCTTGAACATCCT
>BRYF01000030.1:1645000-1647500 GCA_030159135.1 Actinidia polygama | reverse complement strand
ATCTCATTCTAACATTAGAATAAGAGAAATTACCCATACTCCCATCTTCAGTAAAGTTTATTTGTGACTTTGATGTACTGACATTGCTAAAATGTTTAGCAGCACACTTATTAGCGTGCCTCTTTAGGTGGCTCGTGCCATTGGTAGAACCATTTAATATTTTTTTTGTAGTATTTACAAACAACTTTAATCACTCTTTTATGGTCAACAGTTTGGTCAACTTATCGAAAAATATTGCCAAACTATCGATCTTAATTTCTTACTAGTTGTCCTAGATGTGGGCATGTCCAGTGTAATACCCAGAACCCACGAATATCATTTTATTTCATAAATTAAGACTTTTAATTTAATTAATATGAAAGTTCTATTTTATTTTTATTCAATGAGTCAAATTGACCAATTAGGAATAAGGTTATACCAAGAAGATATGGGTGGGTACATGGGATTAAATCTCATGTGGTTCTTCCAAACACAAACACACCACACCACACACTTCACAAAATTCGTGGAGAGAGAGAGGAGAAGAGAAGAGAAGAAAAAGAAAAAGGAAAAAGAAGAAGGAAGGAAGAGAAGGGAAGCTAGGAGGGTCCAAAATTCAAGCCTAAGGAAGCCATTGAAAGCTCTACCAAGCTTGAGGAGGTGAGAAAATCTAATTTTTATGTATATGTATGAGTTGAAGAATTTGGGTTTTTGCCTTAAGTGCATTTAAGAGGTTTAATGTTGAGTTGAGGGACTCCATTGAGTCCCAAATTACTAGTAATTGAAGCCCAAAGCTCCCCATTGAGAGAATTTAATAGGTTGTTTGAAAACCCCAAAATTTTATAAGTTATGATTTTAAAAATACAAAAATCTTAGATCCCTTTATTTTAATGGATCATTCTCTCCCATTTTGAGGTATTATCATCACAATAGGTTAATCCTTTGATTCCTTGAGGAGTAGAAAAGTCTGATTTGTATTTGTGGAGTTTTTGATAAAATTTCAGACCATTCTACTATTGCTACGCAGCCAGCGTTCAAACGCCCAAGAACAGCGTTCGAACGATCTAGACGTTTTACCCTTAGCATTCGAACGCCTCACTTAGCACACTTTTTAGCGTTCGAACGGTGATTGTTCACAAACCCTAGCTTTCGAACCCTCTGCCTACAATTCAATAATGCCGAGAGCTGAATATTTCTATTTTTGCTTTAGCGTTCAAACGCCAAAAATCAGCGTTCGAACGGTGCACGATATTTAGCCTTAGCATTCGAATGCCAAGGTTAGCCTTGGTCTTAGCGTTCGAACGCCAAGCCCATTTTCAGGCAGATTTGGACTTTTTTCTTAGAATAATCTAATATTGTCCAAAGTATGTTGGGTCCCTGAACCGACTTGTACAATGACTTTAGGCCATGTTTGAGAGGGTTGGACCTAAAACAAATGTGTACTTCGATTAGGGAGTTTTATTAATTTGATTAGTTCACGCTTAGAATATTAAATCAATATTGATATATCCTACGCCTTGTATGTAGGGACATGTGATCTAGCACCCAACCAAGGAAACCCAAGTGAGTAACACATTGCCATGGACAAAATTATATATTTTTCAAAAATATTTTCAACATGTACTATGTATTATGCAAACGATTTCCATACTTTCAATGCATCAACATTTATGTTGTCAATACGAACGCCATGTCTTCTAAATATACGAAAATGTTATTATGCTATGTATGAAAATCCCATGGATGCTTGATTTACGTAAAAATAAAATATGTTTCAAGTATGTATGCATAGTGACACTCGGGGTCCTCTCTGACAAGACATTAACCAAGTCAGATAATCTTAAAGTAGATGTGGGACGTGAAATAAAATTATCTACATAGTAGGATATCTCCATCCTAAAGAGTCACCCGACCTTCGTGGTCATCATGTCATGCCGAGTCGTTCCGTTTTCAAGATATGTTATGTATGTTTATGAATGCAAGTGATACCATGTTTATGCAAGTTTTAAATTTATGAAAAGTTACATTTTGCTCACTTGTCTTACGTTAAATGATATATTTATGATATGAAATGATCCACGATATTTTATGTTCATGCGTTGCTGTTATTCACTAAGCTTTTAGCTTACGTTTTTGAAAATAAATTTCAGGTAGCCAATCTGAGGAGCCGCAAAGGGAGTGAACAAGCCAGATTTAGTTTTGTGGCCCAATGGCCTTATGTTGTATTAGGGGCGAGACCCTACACTATGTAGTGACGATATGTATGTTTATATTGGCCACGTTATGTATAATTTTAAATTGGCCTTATTATGTCATATGTATAAAAAGTTTATATACTTAGGCAAGAGCTCTGTATACATTGTACACACATCACATTTATTATTTTTAGTATTATGATGTTTCCGTAAAATATTTACCATCATTTTAAATGAGTATGCATAGGATGAAGATAAGTTGGCCTTGGCGGGTCAGCCGCTGGCCATCACGCAGCCATGATCCGCATAGGCCGGGTTACGAGGTG
>BRYF01000030.1:1622500-1630000 GCA_030159135.1 Actinidia polygama | reverse complement strand
ATCCTAATTCCTAGTGCAAAGTCATTTTAGGAAAACCAAATATATTACGTCTATTCTTGGTGCCCGGAGTTAGGCACAAGGTGGATTTATATACTAATAACTCAAAGTACTCATGGTACAAAATAATTGAAAATTACATGAAATAATTATACCTAGTCACATGCAAATGTAAATACTTGACTGGAGAAATTCTAGAACTTGGTGCCCGAAGTAACCATGTTGTCACATTGTTCATGAGATAGCCATATCGCTCAAGTTTGGAAAGCTCCATTTGCCAATGTCCCTCGTGATCAATACTCAACACATTGAGCTGCCTTATATTACCTGTATTCTCCTCCCAGCCTTTTAAGTCGCCAGTTCATGCTGCTCGGTAATCTATGTTGCCAATATCTTTATACTGAGATGAACATGATTGATACCATCTCCACTAAAGTCTCCTATGGCTGCAGCACTACCTCCACAAGGCAAGCTCCACCCATTACGCCGCTATCTTCGGTCATGGCTTCCATACTTAGTTTCTCAATCATTCTGCCGCGATCTCCTTACACATTTGTGAAATCTCCATCTATTAAAGCCGTTCATCATTCTCTAGGAAAATGTAACTACAATCGCAATTCTTAAGCTATTGCTCTCTGATTTCTCTGTTGTGCTTTGTCTAGTAGATTTATCTCCTACGATCTCATCGCCACGCCCTAGGGGTTTTGAGCGGCCTCTCCTTGGTCGATAACATTTGTCTCCCTGTGCAGGTGACCGAGATCGCCACCTTGAGCAATTTTGACTTTTGATTACTTGCCCCAAATTTCACTTTAATAGTTTGGCGCCGTCTATGGGAATGATTGTTCTTTAAACTCTATGCATCTGTGTAGTCACCTACTATCTAGACAAAGTGCTAGAAGTCCCATAGATAATAGAGTACCTCAAATGGGTGGTACTAATCAGGCTCCAGATCTCAAAGGCATCCACCATGACATGCACGACATCGCCGAGTAGATTAGGATTATGAACGAGCTAAACGCATGACTAGTGCAATATCTCACCGCGTACAATCTAGCTTTTGCCACCGCACCAGTCCCTGAAGATGCAAATCAATCTCGCTATTCCACCTATCAAGCAATCATGACTTGCAGAATCACCAAAGCACAACATTCTGCAAGCCCATAGTTATGGCGATGATGGAAGGACTCCACCCTAGTTCGTTATTTGATTCTCTATCAAAGAACGTGCCAGAAACCTTGTTGATACTCCAAGCTAAAGCCAATAAGTATATTTCTATTGAAGAGTTGGTCGAATCCAATCGAAGAAGGCGAGGGAAGGAGGAAGATCACAAAAGGAAGGGGCCTAATTTGCCAAGGATGGATTATAGGGGCGATATGAACTAAAGGAAGCTCGATTGGGATGCTAGAAGGCAGATCAACTATAATGACCGTTTCTCTCGGCCGTTAATTTAATCACTAATCATCATATTTTTATTATATACAGAAAGCAGGGCTCTATTTTTCTCACATATTTTACAAGTCTCCAAATGTTTATACAAAATGATTAAAATATAAAATCTTCAAGTCCTTCACTCAACCCATCTCGCACTATCCGAACTCCCACATAAGCTTGAAAAATCATTTTAAACATGAAAGTATACAATATGATGGGAATATACTCAATGAATCAATAATGGCTCAACAACAAATTTAGAAGAGCTCAACGAATCAATATTACATCAAAAATCTCATACCCGGTCTTTCTTAGTACATGACTGGTGGCCGACCTCACCCACCTTACCTCACCTAGCCTTTTTGGCTTTATCCAGTATCAGTATTATTTGCAGGCTCACCCAATCCGTACCATTCAATATCATGACACTTTAGCCAATATACATCATAATTTTAATAATGTCATGAATTTTAATAAATCTCGTGGATTTCAACAGATAGCATACTTGCTCAAAGGCGTACAAAATTAGATATTTTTAGAAATACCTCTAGAGTTTTAGAAAACATATTGTATACCTCCTGCTTATCTCAAATTGAAATTGAGACTATTAGATATGAAGATCTGATTCCCACGATCATCATACTAAAATTTCACATCAATCCGACATCGTCTCACCGTTGATCTACGCCCATGTATTTCATGATCAAAGGCTAACCACACTATATAATTTCCCTTGTCACCATTTTCCTTTCTTTCAATCTTTATGTTCGTACTATCCTTTCTCTTTATAAACTTTGTCCTCCAATGAAGACAAAAAGAAGACCATGCGGCCATGGGTGGTGAGTCTTCTTATACGTGTCAAATTATTTTATAAAATTACACTTCAGCCCCTTCAATTTTTAAATAATTATATTATCTAAATATTTTCTTTAATTTATCTCAAAAGTTATTAATCTTTTAATTTAACCCTAACAATTTCTATTTCTGCAATAAAATAAAGATAATTTAGAGTCGGGGTATTACATCAACGATTGTCGTCCTCAAACTCCTCTTTGTTGAGGCCAAGTGCTACTACTGCCTTTCAATGCCTTCATAGCCTAAGCCACTTCACAATTTTGTGAAGTGGCTTGGGAAGATCATGACCTATCCCCTCCGAAGAAACAAGAACAACTATTGTGAGTTTCATAGGAACCATGACCACAACACAAAAGACTGCTTTAAGCTAAAAGAGTAGATATATGACTCAATCAAAATAGGGTATTTGAGGAAGTACTTGGCTGATCGCCTGAGACTAACCACACCCGAAAGAGGATACATTGACAACATGCCTATCGCTGTAGAGATCCAAACCATCCATGGAAGGTTTGGATCAAAAGGATGTTCAACGTCATCAAGAAAGAGATACGCTCGAGAAGCAAAAGGGCGAGCCGAGGAAGAAGTCTATAATCTCTCCTCGCCCATCACTAAGGTGAGTTCTCCTATCACATTCACCAACAACGATTTGAGAGGCCTTCATCACCCCCATGATGACGCTTTAGTCGTGTTTGCCACATTGCCAATTTCAATGTCGAAAGAATTTTAATTGACAATGGAAGTTCTCCTGACATCTTATTTATCTCGGCCTTTGACAAAATGAAGATTGGGCAAGGCAAGCTCCACCTATTTTACACTCCCTTAAACAGATTTGGGGGAGGATCAATTTAATCCCTTGGGTAGATTAGATTGCCTTTAATTGTGGGAATGAAACTGCACCAAACAACAGTGTGGCAAGATTTTATTGTTGTGGATTGCTCTTCGCCCTACAATGCCATTTTGGGTTGCCCCACATTAGGAAAAATCAAAGACATCACCTCCCCCTATCACCTAATGATTAAATTCCAAACCACTACTGGGTCGCCCCACGTTGGTCTCGAGGCAATGTTTCTTGACGACAATGAAACCAAGCGATTAATAGCAACTACAGATAGAGGATGCCAAAAGAGCTAAGAGACAAGGTAAGGACCACACCTTTCCTAGATCCCCGAGATACAAAAAATACCAAGCCATTGGAAGAGGTGACTTCGATCTCCATACATCCCCATCATCTGGATTGCCATGTGATGATTGAGACCGAGTTGATAGCAGAACTACGAGACGCCTTGGTAGAATTCTTGAAAAAGAACTACGACGTGTTCGTCTGGTCACAAGGTGAGGTCCTTTGTATAGATCCCAACGTCGTTGTACACAAACTTTTCACCAACCTGAATCACCCTCTTGTTTCCTAGAAAAGAAGGAAATTTGCGCTTGAGCAACTAAAGGTTATTGAAGAGGAAGTTTCAAAACTCATCAACACCAATGTTATTAGGGAATCTCATTATCTAGATTCGTTGGTTAATGTTGTCGTCGCCCCTAAGAAGGGGGAAAATGGAGAGTTTGTGTTGATTTCACTAACTTGAATAAAGCTTGCCCTAAGGACAACTTCCCTCTCCCAAAGATATATCTTATAGTCGACACCACGTCAAAACATGAGATCCTATGTTTTATGGATGCCTTCTCCGGGTACCAACATATCAAAATGCATCCCCTAGACATCGAAATCAAAAAGACATCTTTCATTATGGAAAGAGGGTTGCCCTTCGGATTGAAGAATGTTGGGGCGACATACCAAAGGGTGGTCAACAAGATGTTCAAAAACATGATTGGAGACACCATAAAGGTCTACATCGACGACATACTGGTTAAGAGGCTCAAAGCAGCATATCACATTACCTATCTAGAAAAAACTTCAACATCCTATGCCATCATTATTTGATGTTGAATCCCTCCAAGTGTATATTCGTGTGTCTTCCAAAAAATTTCTTGATTTTCTAGTGACCAAGCGGGGAATAGAGGCAAATCCTAACCAGATACAAGCCCTACTCTGGATGAGCTCTCCCATGAGCATTTGTGACTTTCAGCGCATGACTGGGTGAGTTGCTACTCTTAATAAATTCATCTCCAAGTTAGCTGACAAATATTTTCCATTCTTCAAGATTCTGAGGGGAATAAAAACTTCTAATAGACGAATGAGTCGGATCTAGCTTTCTAGCAGCTAAAGAAGTATCTCGGATCGCCCCCTCTCTTGATAATTTTTACTATGTGTGAGAAACTTACTTTGTATTTATCCGTGTCGCCAACAATCGTGAGTGTCGTTTGATCAAAGAGGAAGACAAAATCCAAAGATCAGTGTACTACATCAGCAAATTCCTTCTCAGAGCAAAAAGTAGATATTTGAAGATTGAGAAGCTCGTCTATGCGCTCATAATTGCAGTGAGGAAGCTCCATCAGTACTTCGAAGCACACTCAATCATCATATTAACAAACAAACTCTCAAGTAGATCTTCCAATGACCAAACACTTCATGTTTCTTACTTAAGTGGTTCATCGAGTTAGGCGAATTACACATTGAATACCCATCAAGGATGGCTATCAAAGTACAAGCATTGGCCAACTTCATAGCTAAATTTACCTACCCCGAAGAAGGTGAGACTCTAGACCCTAATGTCAAACTCACCAAAGAAGGGGAAGCTGAGGAAAAGGATAACAACACAACGAGGTGGAGGCTATTCGTATATGGATCATCCAATCACCACGGCTGTGGCGCTGGCCTTATTCTCCAAATTCCCTCAAGTGAGTAGATGGAATACGCCGTGTGCATTGTATTCAAAGCCTCCAACAATGATGTAGAGTATGAAGCTCTCCTTGCCAGATTATGAGTTGCAACAGAGTTAGGAGTAGAGTCCTTAGACATTTTCAGTAACTCTTAGCTTATGGTAAATCAAGTGCAAGGGGATTATCTCGCCAAAGATCTCTAAATGGAAGCATATCTAGATGAAGTGAAAGCTCGAATCCGAATGGAAGCATAATTTTTATAATTTTTTTCTTTTTAGATCTTAAGCCATGTAATCGTACAACATTGATCAAGAGAGGGTTCAGGATACCTTTAAGACCACGAATGATCAAGGTTGAAACCTTAGTTCTTGTAGCCTTTTTTTCCTTCATAACTGCTACAACATCTTCTCGGTCGCCACTATGCCTGTTGCCTTGCTATTCTTGCAGCCGTTACTTGCACTGGTTTTGCCTCTAGCATTGCTGTTGCCCTCAGCAGCCATTGCCTGGTTGTTGCCCTCGCTGCATGGCTGCTGCCCTATTGTGGCTTTCTGTGCCCGTTGGCTTGCATAATGCCACCCCCGCGAGTTGCTACCTGTAGTGGCTTGTCGCAGCTACGTGGTGCAGCTTGCATTGGCTGTGATTGCTGGCATTTTTTTTCAAATTTTAGTAGCCTTGCTTTTCATAAAAGCCTAGTCCTAAACACTTTAGGATTTTATTTTTCTAGTTTCCTAGACCCTTTGATCTTTTCTCATTTTTTCCTTAACTTTAACCCATTCTTTTTAGAGTGTGGGCTCTCAGATTATTTTCTCAAAATTCTGCAGAGAAGGCACACAAGATTGGCAGCCCTTAGATCATATATATAGGTTAGGTCTTCAACTAGAGCAAGGATAGAGATCCTAGGGAGTCCTTATTTGGCTCCAATTAAACTACTAAATCTTTTAGTTATCTCGAAACTAAATTTAATTATTCTAAATTAATTTAGCTAAATAATTTGGATTGCACTCCAAAGTAAAAGGACTAAAATACCCTCATTGCTATTTTAATACCACATCTAAAACTCTTCTACATGGGTATCAGTAAGTATAGTTGGATAAAATAATTGTCTACCCAACCATAATTATTTAACTTTCATGATACATAATTTATTTCCGATCTTAGTCACCTAAATAATAAGTCTTCATTTCGATAAATAACTTACCAAAAAGAATGCATCCTAATTTTAATGACTAAATGAATAAATTAACTCATAAGTGATACCCTCTCTCTCCTATAAGAGCGTGAGATTCTATCTTGAGAATTAAGTATGTCCATAGACCTAACAATGACCACCTAAAATACCGAGGTGTTGACCTCAATTAGCCTTATCATTAGTAAATCAAAGTGAACAATGTCAAGAACTCGAGTTCACCATTCTCTCAAGATTAAGAGTCAATTACAAATAACGAATGTAAGATTTTTTTTATAAAGTCACAATTTTACATGATATAGTTTCTTACGACGATCCAGTTTAGTGTATTCCATAATACACCAATACTTTAATCCAGAGTCATCTATTCTGATGGTTGAGATAAACAATCATATTATATAGAGGTTAATCGTATTATAGTCTTCGCAAATGAGACGTCTAAACACATCACCGACTAAGAATTAATTTAAAGTTTACTAGAACCATCGATAATATCTCCCGTGTGTAAATCTCATTTTCACACATTTATTTTAGGATTATTTAACCTTAGTAATATCTCCCGTAGGTGCAACCTTAGTAACTATGATGTCTCCACACCATTATATCTCCCAATGTAGTGATATTTCTGTTCTATGTGCTCTCCCAACCTTTGTGAGGACATTCCCGAAAGTTGACTTTCTAAAACCCATGTCTAACATGAAATAGAATTTGAGTAACTGACTGGAATTAAATCTGAACCTCCATAGGTCCACATATAATCTCTAGTCCTTCTCAAGTACTTGAAAATATGTTTTACTTTGGTTTAATATTTTGGTTTTGGATTAAATTGATATATGCTGAGCATACCCAATGCATAATAGATATTTGGTATAGTGCAAAGTATAGTATACATTAGATTTCCTAATATCGAAGCATAAGGAATTGCCTTCATTCATTGTTTTTCCTCAAAAATCTTAAGACTACTCCTTAGAAAGAGGAACTCCATGCCTAAAAGGTTGTGATTTTTTCTTGGAGTTATGCATTGCAAACGTGATAAAAATCTTGTCTTTATATGCAGCTTGGGAGATACCTAACATTTTATTCTGACGATCTCACAAAAGCTTGATCCTAAAAATGTAGTTGGTTTCTCCTAAGTCTTTCATAGCAAAAGGATTCACCAACCAAATTTTACAGTAGATAACTCCTGTACATCATTCCCAATGAGTAAAACATCATTTATGTATAAAATTAAAAATATCACCACGCTTTGTTCGCAC
>BRYF01000030.1:1607500-1610000 GCA_030159135.1 Actinidia polygama | reverse complement strand
TTTTAGCATCAAGGCATCCACAAACTGTTGGAATTTTAAAAAATAAGACAACAACTCGAGTTACAGGTTGTAGCAATTCAGTTTTAAAACCTTGATTAGTCTTGTAATTATTAAATATCGACCCCCCTTTATCGACGTTGTAGGATTGCAAGGCTGAAGATCTAAAAAAGAAAAATTTTAAAATTATACTTCTGTTAGTGAGATACGATCCTCTTCAAGTCTATCTACTCGGGAAGGTGATAGTGTAGGGAGAACTTGGTTCCTTTTTGAACATCACTGCGGTTCGGTTCAATAGTCTATAGACTTCCTAGTTGTGAACTTGTCATCTCCCTACAACGCCATTGTAAGGAGAACTTGGTTGCACAGTTTTAGTGGAGTCGTGTCTACATACCAGTAATGTCATGCCTCGCAACATGGCCTACGCGGATCATAGGTGTGTGATGGCTGGTGACTTACCCACCAAGGCCGACATACATACATTTGGTTGAACACCTGTGCATACTCATTTAAAATGATATAAATTTTTTGTAGAAACGTCATACTGTATGAAAATAGAAAGGTGTAATGTGCACACAAGTAGCCAGAGCTATGCCTAAGTTTTAAACTACTTACATATAAATCAAGGCCAACTTTAATTAAATATACATCACATGACCAACATAATTACATCATCTAAGGCCTAGCCCATAATCAAAGCTACATAATAAGGCCCATAGGCCACAAAACTAAAGTCTGTTTGCTCTCTTTTTCTTAAGGCTCTTTGGATTGGCTTCCTAAAAAATAATTTTGAAAACATAAGCTAAAATCTTAGTGAATAACAGTAATGCATGAACATAAAATACCATAGATCATTGTGTAGCATACATATCATAATTAACGTAAAACATGTGATTGAACTTTCATAAACTTACAAAAATTTAAAACTCAAGTAAACATGGCTTACATATCTTGAAAACATACCATAGGGTGTAACGACTCGGCTTGTAAGGCCTCAAAAGTTTTCTTTTTATAGATGACGTAATTAGGACGCATGTGTGACATCATGTGTATATATATATATATATATATATAAGTTAACCATATGAGAAAATAAAGTTGAATTTTGATTTGGGTTTGAAAGTGGATGTGCGAGAGAGTGGGCCAAAGGAATTGGATCCAAGATTGGTTTTAGTTTGAGTTGGTTGCTTGGGTCAAACAAAGCCCAAGGCTTAAGGAGGGCATTTAGGCCCATTAATGCCACATTTATTTTTGCATTTATTTCATCTTCTTCTTCCTTTTTCCTTTCTCTTATAGAGTTGAGCCAAAATGAATTTTGTATTTAAAGCTTAGATCTAAGTGAGTTGAGGTGAGGTTTGAGTGATATTTCTTTGACAAGATTATCTACTCAACGAGGGCTTCAATTTGAGCCAAGAAAAGTTGGGATTAGAGCAATTCAAAATTTTGAACATCACCATTGTTGTGGAGCTTTTCTTGCTTGGAATTGAGGTCAAGAGGGGTTTTTCTTATGGCATTTTACTTTGGGTTGGTGTTAATGGCTTATATTTAGCTTATTGAGGTTGTATTTTGGGTATTGAACTCTAAAGGAAAGATTCGAATTTTTGTTGTCAGGTGTCGACACTTGAGATTTCATGTGTCGACACCTGGTGTTGAAATTGTTGGACATTTGGTTATTGATGATAGGTGTCGACACCAAATTTTTATGTGTTGAAACTTTTTAACAAGGAATTTGGGCATTTTGACCACTGATAGTAGGTGTCAACACTTAGGTTTCAGGTGTCAACACTTTGAATAGTAACTTTAGAGTTTTGACTACTGACCTCAGGTGTCGACACTTGATTTTCACGTGTAGACACTTGTGAACAGTAAAAATAAATATTAATTTTTTGAAAATAGTTTACTTTGAGTATGATGATAGTTTATATATTTTGTTGTTGCATTAAATTTTTAATAAATGTAACAATTACGTATGTGGAAGTTGAAAAATGTTATTTTTTTTATGTGTACTTGGAATTTTGGGTTGAGGTTTATGTTAATAATTATAAGAGTTGTTCAATAATATCTAATTATTATTGACGGTTTTGACTGCTTGTATAGTACGTTATTGTACTTAAATTTTGATAAATATAACATGGACGTATGATTGAACTTGTGAAAAATATAATGTTTGTTATTTGCGTTAAGACTTTTAGTAAAATGCAAAGTTTATATGCATGTGAAAAATTAGAAATAGTTTGGGAATGACATGCTAGGATATGCCAAATTAGGTACGTTGTGTACTCGGAATAAGATGGTTTAGATTAAGCCGAAGTTAAAGTCCTAGATGAAAAATGGTATACACGGAAGGCATGTCAAAGCCTACGGTGAAAGTCCGGGAAGTTGACAAACTTAAAAGTCCTAGGCTGAAAATGGTACACACAGAAGGCATGTGAAAGTCTACGGTGAAAGTCCGAGAAGTGGACAAACTTGAAAGTCTTAGATGGCAAATGTATACACCGAACGA
>BRYF01000030.1:1562500-1565000 GCA_030159135.1 Actinidia polygama | reverse complement strand
GTGCCCACGATCCCCATAGGCCAGGTTGCAGGGTGTGACATATTCAAATAGACGTGGGTATTTTTGTCGCATAATACTTTCCTTCTCCCAAGTCGCTTCTCTTCTACTTACCATACTTTGACTAACAAAATATCTTTATTTTGAAGTTGCTTTATTTTGGTATCCATTATCTGCACGGGTCGTTTCTCGTATTGCAAATTCTTCTCCAATTCAATTGGTGGATGTTCCAATATATGAGTTAGATCTGCGACGTATCTTCTATGCATGGAGATGTGTAAAACATCATAAACATTCGCAAGTTCTGGAGTTAAGGCAAGTTGATATGCTATCGGTCCTATCTTCTCAAGGATCTCGAATGGTCCTACGTAATGATTAAGTTTCCTTCTCTTTCTGAATCTCACTACTCCTTCATTGGCAAGACTTTCGAGAATAACCAATCACCTTCACAGAACTCCAATTCTCTTCTGTTTGCATCTGCATAGCTCTTTTGGCTATCCTGGGCAACTTTTAACTTGTCCTGGAACACTTTGATTTTCTCTGTAGTTTTTTACACAATATCTGGTCTCGTAAGTTCTGCCTCTCCAACCTTTGTCTAGCAAGACGGTGACTTGCACTTTCTACCATATAATGCCTCAAAAGGTGCCATGCCAATACTCATTTGGTGGCTGTTGTTATATGTAAATTCTTCCAAATCCTCTCAGATGTCTTGAAATTCAATTATGTGTACCCTTAGTAAATCTAGACGTTGCCCTAGTAAATCCTTAAATGTCTGTATCGTCCTTTTTGATTGCTCGTCAGTCTGTGGGTGGAAAGTCGTGATCAAATTTAATTTCGTCCATATTGCTTTTTGAAGTGATTGCCAAAATCTTGATACGAATCGTAGATCTCGATTTGATGTAATAGACACTAGAGCCCCATTTAGTCAAACAATCACTTTCATATAAGAAACAACTATTTGGGCCATAAAATACGTAATCTTCATCAGAATAAAATACGCCAACTTCGTCAAATGATTGACTATTACCCAAATTGAATTGTTCCCCTTCGCTATATGAGGAAAGCCGACAACGTAATCCATTGTAATGTCTTCCCACTTCCACTTTGACACCAGTAATGGTTATAGTAGTCCCGCTGGCTTTTGTCGTACAGCCTTGATTCGTTGACACTGTAGACATCGGTTGACATACTCCTCGATATCTCATTTCATACCCATCCACCAAGACATTTTCTCCAGATTCTGATACATCTTCATCATCCTAGGGTAGATTGTCCACTTGGACTTATGTCCCTCTTCCATTATTTAATGCTTAAGGTGAAAAATATCAGGTACACAAATCCTATTCCGAAATTTAAAGACACCATCAATCATCTTGAATTCCGAATTCGGGTTTGTTGCTTGGCTACCAAAAATCTTTTTGAGTTTAAGATTCTCTATTTTTGCTTTAGCTTGATTTCTTCTAAGATTGCTAGTTTTGCAATAATTTTTGCACATAGGCCTTCTCGTCCCCGAGTTATTACTTCTAACTCCAATTCTTCTATTTCTCTGAGTAGACCTCATTCTCGGAATGTTGTCTTTTCAATATCCTCTGACTTAACCTTGAGTTGATAGTATCCAGAACGCAAGTCAATTTTAGAGAATACTCGAGCCCCTTGTAATTGGTAAAACAGATCATCGATTTTAGGTAGCAGGTACTTGTTCTTGATTGTAACTTTATTCAACTCGCGATAATCTATACATAGCGTCATCATCCATTCCTTCTTTTTTACAAATAACATGAGCGCTCTGCACGGTGATGAAATCGGTCAGATAAAATCCTTGTCTAATAATTCTTGTAGTTGCATCTTTAACTCCTTCAATTTTGTAGGAGCCATACGGTATAGTGCTTTAAAGATTGGGTGAGTCCGGAGCGCAACTTCAATATGAAATGCAATGCCTCTATCTACATGCATTCTTGGAAATTCATCGAGAAATACTTCAAAAAATCACGGACTACTGGAATATTTGCGATAGATATGTCTTTAGACGAGGACTCCATCACACTACAAAGATATCCCCAACAACCCTTTTAGAAGAGTCGTTGGGAATGCATCGCTCCCACTAGCATTTGCATCATATCCCGCAGTTCATCCATCTATTGATTGTAATTTGTCCTACTTCCTTGCCCGGTGGTTCAAGTGTTTACCATTGCGATCAATCTAAGGAAAGTAGCATAGGTACTATAAGTAATACGTGCACAATTGATAATATCTATTAGTTTAGTACAACTATAGTATAAATACCTATTCAACTCTTAGTTTTTAGAAATAAGAAGTGTCGTTAATATATGGGTCGTAAGTGATTAGACTGCATAATTCCAGTCGAAACGCCATTAAATCGACCTAAGTTGGCCCTAGATTAGTTTAATTATATATTTTTATCGTCTTTCGTACTTTAAGGTGTGTTCGAGTTCATTGTAGATAAATGATTATAAAGAAGAGAATTTGGAGCCGTAAAAGTAAT
>BRYF01000030.1:1545000-1547500 GCA_030159135.1 Actinidia polygama | reverse complement strand
CTTTTCTCTTTTTTTTTCTTTCTCTCTTTTTTCTTTCCCTCACAATGAAAACAAGCTCCTCTCTTCTCTCTCTTCTCTCTTCTGTTTTGGCAGCCACCCCACATGGCTTTCACATGGCTCACACACACATACTCTCACACACTCACACACTTTTCAGACACGTACACGCATTCTCACACATGCCTAACACAATCTCACACACTCTTCACATAAGCACCTCAATAATCCCTTACTTAACATAATTAATCTCACTTAGACTAATTAATCAGGATTAAACTAAGCTAAACATGGTAATTAATTAGACTAATTAATCATGATTTAACATAATTAATCTAACACTAATCACTCACTAATCATATTTAAAAATATGAAAATCTCACCATAACTTACACGCATTAGTCTAAGCTAATTGAGCAGCTCAAGTAGCATAATCTCCTTCTCTAAATGCATGAGTTTATACTAATTAGAAAATTTAGGAATTAGGTTCTCATTGAAAATCAATAAATTATAAGAATAAAAAATAATGAATTTATATCAAATCATTTCTTAATAGTTATATCAAATTATAGTGTAACCCATACTTTATACAAGTATATTACTCAAAATCAATAATTTCTTGAATATGTTTTTATAAAGAAACTAATAATCCAATTTATTTAGCGATAATTTCTTGAACATGTGTTACAAAGAAACTAATAAGAATGAAAAATAATAAATTTATAACAATAAAAATCAATGAGTTTATATCTAGTCCGTCCTTAAAAAAAATATTAGAGTTCACCATTTCTTTTTCCTTATATTAATCCTAGAACTTAGGTCATTTTGGCAATCGAGAATTGAATGAAGTAAGAATGAAATGTAAATGGGAAAAGTGTAGAAGGTGGGGTGGAATGGAATGTGTAATAGGATAAAATATAAAGCATCAATTATGGCCAAGCGAGGGTAAGCACCACCACCAAACTGTCTCTCTATAACAACTAGCGCGTTCAGGCACGCACCAAGCTACACTATAAAAGGCTAACTCATTTCACTCTCAAAAGGATGCAATTTTAACTAACTCAAGCTATACATTCTCTCTCTATCTCTATATACTTCCGATCACTAACGTAGCAGTCGGAGAGTCATTCTCTAAATAGCTCCGGCAGCCCTTCTCACTTTTCTTATTTTGCAGGTCCGACAAGCAACCTTCTGCCATCGTCATTCGTTGACCCGCCACTGCATGTGTCTATCTTTGATTGTCTTTCTTCCTTTCTATTTATTCACTACCCTATAATTGGTTCCATTTGAAGGAAATTGACTATAGATATTTGCTATAAATGATTCTGATGGCATCCGAAAGCACGAGCAGTGGCCAAGGTAATCACGAAGCCTGAAGAGAGTACCCTCTCGTGCCTAGAACATCGGGTGAGAGGGAGGGGAAATAAACTACTGGCCAATGCGCAGAGGACAACCAAGGGCCACTCCGGGCAAAGGCCACATCGTTCTTTCATCAACAGCAAAGAAGACAGCAGAGATGCTACCATAAGGTACTTGCAAGCCGAGATGGTAGAGTTGAGCTAGGTCATGGTGGCCAATGACTTCAAAATGCCAACCCCCAGGGTCATATGAGGTAAGGTACGTTCGACGAGAACTCTTACCTTAGAATGGCTCAAAGGGCAAGCAAGCCCACTCTTACTACACAAAGGTCGAGAGTTAAAGTAACAGCAAGTCTGTGGCATTGGGCAAATGAAGGGTACTACCGAGCTGAACAACTTCTAACATGGGTCTTCGCCAAACATTTAATGCCAAACGATGCCAGGGAGAGGGTGATTTACGAGCGAAGCTAGTCGCAAGAGAGGAAGCTACTACAAACCCTATCCTCTTGGCAAGGTTCGAAGTGAGGACCAATAGGTCCACGCCAAAAGAGCAAAGTCTCCCTAGGTACCAAACCCCTTGTGTGCTTGAGATAGAGGGAATGGAACCTTTCGAGAAGTTCAGGGTGTTTCCATCGAGCCTAGGTGACCTCGGGTTGAAATGGTTCAAGAAACTCTCACCAGGGTCCATCAAGAGCTTCCTCCAAAGTTTTAAGTTATTCGTGGCTCAGTTTGTTATCAACACCAAGGCACTGAAAGGTGTAAATTCTCTTCTAACCCTCCACAAAGGCAAGAATAAGACTCTCCGCAATTATAACAAGAGATATTGGGAGTTGTACAACGAAATTGAGGAATGTTCAGAAGAGCTCATCATGGGCAGCTACAAGCTCAGATTATTTCTTGGAGAGAAATTGTTGAATGACTTGACGCTTAACCCTTCAGCCAACCTCCAAGATCTCATGACGCAAGATGAAATATTTGCTCAGCTAAAGGATGACATCAGGTAGGCGGAACAAACTTCAAGAACATTCTCTCGGGGAGATGGTATGTTCAAAAAATGTAGGGAAGATACGGAAGACCGTAAAGGACTAATAAGGCAAGGAATCAACGTGGTCTTCAAAGAACCATTCTACAAACTCCTCACAAGG
>BRYF01000030.1:1477500-1482500 GCA_030159135.1 Actinidia polygama | reverse complement strand
CATTATTGTGTGTGTTACTTCTGGGTTCTACTTTTGCCTTGTTAGTTGAGTTGTTTCGGAGGTCTTGATTGACTCTAATGTGCGTTTATCGTTAGTAGCCCACTTGCTATTTATGCCGCTATTTCTCAACGTACTGTGGCATTGTGATTATTGCGGGACTCATTTTTTTTGTCACTATGTCAGAGGATAGTCAAACTAGTCATACTATAGTTGGCTCTGCAACCCCCTCTAAGATGCTAGGACAAATTGTTGTCTCGAATGAAAACCCTAACCTACGAATCACCAAGATCCTATTTGATGGTACTAATTACCTATCATGGTTCAAATCTGGCACTCTCTTCCTGAAAAGTAGAGGTCAAATTGGATATGTTACTGGTGCTATTACTTTTTTCAACATGGTACTCTTTGATTATGAGTTAGTTACTTCATTCCATGATTTCAAAAATTGGTAAGGGCTTCTTCTCTCTTGATACAACTAAGGATATTTGGAATACTGTCTTTGAGACCGACTCCAAACGAGATAACGTAGCATAAGTGTATGATCTGCAACATAATGTAGATCATTTGGACCAAGTCAAGATGACATCCCTACAGTACTATTCTGCTCTTACTACTTTGTGGCAACACCTCAATCACCTAACCGATTACACTCCTGTTTCTTCTACTAATACTACTGCCTTCCAAAAATTTATTGCCAGACAGCGGGTGTTCAAATTCTTAGCAGGCTTACGAGATGAGTATGATTAGGTTAGGTGCCGTATTGGCTCTTTTTGTTTCCCAGTTTGAGCGCTGCAACCAACCTACCCATCGTGATTCTGGCCCTTTTGTTGATAGTGATGATAAAATAAGTTACATTGTGACTGTTGCCAGTGACCTCGTCACACTAGGGAGACTTGTTGGCGTCTTCATGGTCGTCCTCGAGTAGGACGAGGTAATGGTTCAGGCTCTGCGGGTGGCTTTAATGGCAATTCTCGTGCTCATCATTCTATAACAGTCGACCCTCCTCCTTCAGGCTCTGAGTCTATGGCCTTATCTACCTCTAAGATTGATTTTATTCGTAACGTGATGCCATGAATAAATATTTCTTTCGGTGCCTCATCTTCTTTTGCCCACTCACATAATTCTCAATCAATGAGTGCATTTATGTCTCATTCCGCTCTTCATTGGATTATTGATTTTGGTGCATCTGATCATATGACTGGTCAATCGAATATTTTCTCATCTTATATTCCCTCTATAGGCCTTGACAAAGTTAAATAGCTAATGGTATCTTTTCTTTTGTTTCTGGGAAAGGTTTGGTGCATATCACACATTCTCTTTCCTTGTCATCTGTTTTACATGTTCCTAGTTTTTGTGCCAATCTTTTATCTATTAGTCATATCACTCTTGATTTAACCTGAAGTGTAACATTTTTTCCTTCTTCTTGTATGTTTCAAGATCTTCAAACGAGGACAGCGTGGTAGGGAGACCAATGGCCTATATTTTTTGAATCTTCTAGCTCCTACACAAGAAAAACTGTTTGTTGCTAATCACACCTCCACCTCTCCATCGACTAAAGAGACTATTTGGCTTTTGCCTTGTAGACTTAGACATCTCTCATTTTATTTGATTCAACATTTATTTTCCTCTTTATTACTAGTAGTTCTATTCTGATATTTCAGTGTGAATCTTGTGAATTTGGAAAATTCTAATAAAACAAACGTTCCTTTTTCAATTGTGCATTCTAATATTTGTGGTCCTTCTAGAACTATCACTCTTAATGGGTATAAATGGTTTCTCACTTTTATTGATGATTTTTCTAGCACTATTTATGTTTATTTACTTAAAGAAAAAAAAGATGTGTCACGTGTTTCAGATTTTTTATAAAATGATTCTTACCCAATTTGGTACTGAAGTTAAAACTTTTCAGTCTGATAATGCGAAGGAATATGATAACTCTGGTCTTGGTCATTATCTTGCCTCTAACGACATTATTCACCAGACCTCTTGTGTTGACACTCCATAATAAAATAGAGTAGTTTAACGCAAGAATTGCCATTTGCTTGAAGTTGCTAGGTCTATGTTATTTTTAATGAATGTTTCGAAAATTTATTGGGGACATGCCGTTTTAACTGTCTCTTATCTGATTAACTGCCACCCTATTAGTGTTCTTGGTAAGATATCTCCACTGGAGGTTCTTTTCAAACCTTCCTCTATTTTTTCTATTTCTCCTCGAATCTTTGGATGCACCTGTTTTGTTCCAGACTATAATCCAAGACGTGGAAAGTTGGATCCATGCGCTCTTAAATGCTTGTTTTTAAGTTACTCTCCTCCTCAAAAAGGGTATAAATGTTACCATCCTCCTTCCAAAAAATTATTTGTGTCCATGGATGTGACTTTCTTTGAGTCCCAACTTTATTTTTCATCCCATCAGCCACCACTTTAGGGGAATATTCAGGATAAAGTGGTGTCTTGTGAGGATGAAAATGAGAAAAAAATATGGGTGTCTCTTCTAGCATGATCCAACCGAGAGTGCCAGAACCTAAAGAGTGAAATCTTTTATGGGTTGATTATCTAAATGAAATGGATGACAACATTTTGTGTATAGTGGATATTTACTATTGAAGGAATCCACATCCTAGTAGAAGGGATTGATGATGTCCCTTTTAGGAAGCTTATAAGTTTTGATTTTATCAAACCTTGTAGGTAGATTTTAAATCCAATATATCAAATAAGTTAAGTGTAAAGGCTAAAGGAATTTAAAGATATTGATTAAATATAATTGTCAGTAATTATTTTAATCAATAGATATCTGAAATCTTAATGTGAGGAGATAAATAAGCATTTAATAACAAGAATCTTGAAATGTAATTTTTAGATAGGGACATGAGTGCAATTATAATTCTTTAGTGGATTGAATTATAATGAATGGAATTAAAATTATAATTCATGTTGGATTAGGGTTTCCTGTTTTCATAAGAAGCCCATTCCTTATTGACTTTTTAGGGTCCCTGTTACAGCCTATAAATATGCAGCTAGTCTCTATTTAGGATTACGCGTGCTTACGTATATTATTCTAGAAAATAGAGAGAGATTGAGAGTAAATAAATTCAGTGTTTGGAGACCACACTCCGTTCGAGTTTGTGCATAAAGGGGATACAACAGAAGACCGTAAGAGTTCGAGTTTGATCAGCGATCCAATTTGTTTTTTGTTTTTTGATTTTTTGACTTTAGCAAGATCAAACCAGAGAGATCTTTCAAGTGTGATCTCTTATTCTGCAATTTAGGATCATACAGAACAAAGAAAAAATTTTATTTTCAATCTACATGCACTATCTTGGGTATATGGGAATTCCAATTCCCTACACTAGGTAAATGAAATTGCCACTTCCAAAAAGTTACCATTCGGACCTTTCCACCACTGAATTTGGCATTGAAATGATTTTATTTTTGCAGGATCCAATTAAAGACTAAATATGAAGCACAAGATTAAACAATCCAAAACAGCCTCCCACCATAATTTCTCTAATTGAAAAATTAGATCAATCCTTCCATAGCTAACTTCAAACCAGAATGGCCTCAAAACACACAAAAACCTACAAAAAATACATTAGCTGCGACTCATCAGGTCAAAAAAACAAAAAATAGAAATCATCATGAACAAATGATTGGAGAAACAACAACTGCACCATAAATAAAACAAAAAAACAAAAAGCCAAATGCCATCACTCCAACATATAACTAACATTATAAACAAGTAAACAATAGGTCAAACCAACATCAAAACATCGCAGTACTGCTGCTTTTGTCATCTATTATGCTCATCCATCAGTGATAAAGTTTATTATGCTGAGCAATATTATGCCTGTAACAAACAATATCAGTGATAAAGTTTCATGACATGCTAAACAATGTCTTTGGAAAACCATTCTGTTCAAACACCATTTCCTCTCGAAAGGAGCCAATTAGTAGATAAAACCTCATAAGAACATATCATATGACTACATGGAAAACCAGAAAAGTGGATTTTGAATAACAACAACAACAGGATGTTCAAATATGGAATTGTGGAAGTACGAAGACATCCAAGTCGCATGAAAACGCATCCTCTTAAACTGAAAAGCTATTCACATTGTCAATTTGAATTTGCAAAAGGCATACCTTGATGTAGAAATAATCATCACACCATTTCTTGAATCGAGGATAGAAGCTACGGTCAAATTTGTCACAAGCGCTTTTCTGAACCTACAAACGAAGGCAATGCAAGCATTTTTTAGATAAAATCATTCATACAATATCAAAGAAGAAGAAAGAAATTTGCATGGAAAATTGAGGGCCAAGTGTTTGGATTATATTGGTGGATGTTATGGACGTATAATGCCACTTCACTAGCACCTGATTCTTTAACCTGAAACTTCTAATGTGTGGTAATAGGGAGCTAAGTTTGAGCAAGAGAATTGAATTCCATCTGAACATGGAATCTAGTAACGAGGATCTTGCCTCCAATGCATGAAAACAGAATTGAGGATTGTGATGCATGCTTACCGAATGGTAGTGCTTGACATCCTCCTCAAAGATGTATGTTGGTGTCAAATCAGTACCGCTACCAAACCACCATTGTCTGAGTGCTCCCGGAGCATCTGCATATACATTTATGCAATTCATACTGTATTCAACAATACAATCTTGAGAAAAACTTCATTCCTTAGAGAAGGGCCTGTTGGCAAACCCTCATGTGTATTCTCAAGCAGTAACACACAACTACCCTTTGCATCTCTTTATTTTAAAATAAGTAACAGGTTGCTACTTCTCTCACGTCCAGGTAAACCAATCGAGAAGAATCTCATCGCGCAACTCTTTTGTGGCTTCCCTTATTCTAGGTTTCCACCCCAATAGCTTGAGAAGATTAAAATCTACCACATATTTAGGCTTCTAACCATTGCAAACATACACAACATGATTCATTATACCATTTCAACTATCCCATCTTACAGACAGCAAAAGACAGACATCCTTTGGCC
>BRYF01000030.1:1457500-1460000 GCA_030159135.1 Actinidia polygama | reverse complement strand
TCGCCTTGCGAGATTCTGTCAACACTACGTGTGGGGCATATCATGACAACTCCATGAATTTAACATTGTACTCTATTACTGTCATTTTCCATTGCGCCATTTCAAGAAATTCAAAAATTTTCTAATCCCAGACTATCTTAAGAAATTACTCCTCATTGAACACTTTCAAAAATCTGGGCCATAGCCAAAATGGCTCTAATGTCTTCTTCAAAATCCACCAAATCAAAGCGGCTTCTTCAAAAGTGAATGTGGCAAATATCACTTTCTGCTCCTCTGTGCATGGTAGAACTTTGAACACTCTCTCGATTCCTAAGGGCCAAGACTCCGCGGCCATGGGATCAGGGGTTCCATAAAAAGTTGGATGCTTCAACTGTTGAAACTGCTTGATCGTGGTACGATTCATCATTTCTACTCCCGGCATTTGCATTACGGGTTGTTATAGGGCATTATTGTGGTTATTGTTATGAGCATCCTGGACCACTTGAACTAGTCCCTCTAGGATCCTCTCCATACTATCGATTCAACCTTTGCGCTCCGTGGCCCCTCTACGGCCTCCCCTCCTAGGCAACATAGCTTCTACAATACATCAAACATCTAACGTTCAATACAACAATAGCTATATTATACTATAGCAAAGCATGTTTCATTTATCACATAACATATACGCTAGTTAACCCTAGACTTCTATCTAGACGTGAGTCTCTAGCATGGTGTAAATCTATAGCTCTGATACTACTCTATCACGCCCCGCAACTCGGCCTATGTGGATCGCGAGCGCGTGATGGCCGGTGACTGGCCCACCAAGGCCAACTTATCTTTATCTTGTGTATACTCATTTAAAATGCCATAAATTTTTCGTGAAAACGTCATCATACTGAAAATAGTGTGAAGTGCGCACAATGTATATAAAGTTGTGCCTAAGTATTTAAACTTTACACACATAATAAGGCTAAGATCATTACATAATTCAGGATCTAGTCCATCAACATAATACATAAAGCCCTTGGGCAACCAAAACTACAATCTATGCTTCAATCTCCTTCTATGGTTTTTCGGTTTTACTTCCTGCAAAGGTTTTCGAAAATGTAAGCTTAAAGCTTAGTGGATAACAACAATGCATGAACATAACCTTTTTTCTAAAATTTAACTTTATAAACTTGATACTCACATAAACAAGGCGTACATACTTTTATAGTCATACATTACATAGCTAAAAAATGTAACAACTCGGTACGCTGAATAACCATATAGGTTTCGCTGGGGCTCTTTAGGCTTGTGATATCTCGATTGTAGATGAATTTGTTTCACACCTCACATCTACCTTAGAACTATCTGGCTTGGTTAAGGTCCCGCCAGAGAGGACCCCGAGTGTCACCTATATGCATATCTTGAACATACTTTGCTTTGCATTCAAATCATGTATCCATGGGTTTTAATACATAGTATAATAGCAACATTTGCATACTTTGAGAGACATGACATTCATATTGAGAACATAATCGTTAATGCATTGAAAACATAGAAAATACTTGTATATACATAATACACTTTGAAAATGTTTTGAAAATATATAATTTTATTCATGACATCGTGTTACTCACCTGAGTTCTCTTGATTGTGTGCTAAACAATGGGTTCTTACATATAAAGAATATAAGGTGCTAAATGTCAATACTAAGATCAACTATCACAAGAATAAAAGATTAAAAACTAGTATAGAATTCTCAATTCTCCTCAAGGCTTGCTCGTTCAAGGATACTCTATGCACTAGGATAACACTGAGATGAGGTAGGACATAAAATAACCCAAATTCAAGCCTTTGGATCCCGTTCGAACCATAGTAAAAATTGTTCGAATGCATACTGTTCGAACTCTCCCCCAAGCCGTTCGAAAGGACAAACAGCAAAATCTCAAAATTCCATATCAATTCTCTCCAACCCAAATCCAAACCTCTCTAAAGTTTTTAGACCTCAAATATAGACTAAAAGGGTAACAATAAATCGAATTCATGTCTCAAACATAACTCTAACATGCTAGATCTAAAAATAAAATCAACTAAAATCCTAAACTATACATACAAATATATATAAGGGGTATGAGTTTATACCTCCTTCTCCAAGCTCCTTCTAGCTTGAATGAGCTTTCCAAGCTCTCCCTTTCTCTCCTTCCTCTTCCTTCCTTCTCTTCTTTTCTCTTTTCTCTTTTTCTCTTTTTCTATCTCTCTCAGACGTGTGTGTGTGTGTGCGCGTGTGAAGTGTTTCGGTATTTGGTGTGGTGTGTGGTGTATAAGCTGTGACACATGGGAATTTATCCCATGTGTATCTCCCACCTTAATCTTGTGTTCTTATTTTCTTTATTTATTTTTGCAATTACCGTTCGAACCCACTTACAAGAGTTCCAACGCTACGTTTGAATGCCATTCCTAGTGAAGAAAACTAGGCAGAAATTTAAATCTAAGGTTTTGAATTTTAACTCTAATTTAACTACTTTGACTTCTTACT
>BRYF01000030.1:1440000-1447500 GCA_030159135.1 Actinidia polygama | reverse complement strand
TTGTAAACAATTATATAATTGAAACCTAGCAATTTACTAAGGTATTGATGTTATTCAAGAGTCTGAATCACCTGATCCATCAAATGTTTAAGGCTTTTATGGTCTGTTCTGATCACAAATGTCCTGCCCAACAAATAATGTCTCCACTTGGCTACGGTTGCAGTGATTGCAGATAATTCTCTGACATATGTAGAAGCTACACACATCTTTGTGCTCATTTTTTGCTAAAAAAAGTAATGGAATGATTTTGTTGCATCAAATAGCTCTAATGGCAGTTTTAGAAGCATCAGTTACAAGCTCAAATGGAAGAGAAAAATCAGGCATTTCCAATACAGGAGCTTTTGTCATTCTTACTTTCAAATCCTCAAAACTAGTTTGAGCAATAGTATCCCACAGAAAAGCATCTTTCTTCAACAAGTTTGTCAAGGGTGAAGCAATTGTTGCATAATGCTGAATAAATCTTCTATAATACCAGTCAGACCTATGAAACCTCTTAGTTGTTTCAATGTTTTTGTGACAGGCCAATCAATCATTGCTTGAATTTTATTTGGATCTGGTTGTACTCCAACAGCAGAAACTATATGACCCAAGTACTCAATAGAATATTGACAAAATTTACATTTGCTCAGCTTAGCAAATAATTGAGAATCTGACAGCCTTTGCATCATCATTTGGAGATGTTACATATGCTCAGCTATAGATGCATTAGAATATCAAAATATCATCAAAAAATACAATGACAAACTTTCTCAAATAAGGTAAAAAACCAGATCCATTGTACTTGGAAGGTGGAAGGAGCATTAGTCAATTCAAAGGGCATTACCAAAAATTCATAATGGCCTTGATGTGTTCTAAAGGTAGTTTTATGAATATCCTTTGTCTTGACTCTAATCTGATGATACCTAGATCTTAAATCCAACACCTTTCAATTCATCCAATAACTCATCAATTGTAGAAATAGGAAAATTTTCTTTGATAGTTATGGCATTGACTGCTCTATAATCAATACAAAAACTTCAAGAACCATCCTTTTTCTTAACCAACAAAATAGGTGATGAAAAAGGACTATGACTAGCCCTTATAATTCCTTTTTACAACATTTTTTGCACCAATTTCTCCATTTATGTCTTCTCAAACTGGGTATATCTATAAGGTCTAACATTTATAGGAGTAACATTAGGTTTAAGATAGATTTGGTGACTAGTTTCTCAAAATGGAGGTAATGTAGTAGGGTTTTCCAAGACACTAGCATACTGTTGCAATAAAGTTTGGACAGAAACTCAAATAGACTTATTTGGATTATTAGACAAAAAGGTTTTGAGATGATACAAGGAAGCAATACCTTGATTTTTTGATAACTTTAGAAGTTGTTTGCCATGCAGAAATTCATCATTAACTTGCGGTTCTCCTGTTAAATGAACAACCTTGCCATTCCATTGGAAATCCATAGTTAGTAATTTGTAGTTGGTTATTACTGGACCCCACCCAACAACTCTAACCATTGAATGCCCAATACTACATCAGCACCTTGAATGGGTAAAATGAATAAATCCATGTAAAATTTATGCCCTTGCAAACATAATTTTACCTGCACACAACTGCTATCACAAAGCAAAAAATCCCCATTTCCAATATATACTTTAAACTGTTTGGTAGGTGTAATTGGCAATCCCAATTATTGCACCACCCTCTCTTATATGAAATTATGGGTACTACCACTATCAATAAGAACATGAACATAATGATTGCCAATTTGTCCTTTAACTCTTATAGTCCTTGGATGCATACTTACCTCCGGGACAACAGATATAACAATATCAGTTGTATCATTTTCTGTACTCAATTCCTCTATCACAACAGAATCCTGTTCTTCTTCATCCTCAATAATTAGAATTGTGATCTTCGAGATAGTAAACACCCTTGCTGGCGAGCTTAATTATCTTATAGGGTCCTTCCTAATAAGGCGTTTTGTTCATTGATTTTTGCGGAGTGGTTCAATAGGACCACAAAACATTTGGCAGTTCCTCGACCTATTTGCCTTTGGCTTTTTCAAGCCTCTTCTTGATATCATTCATGATTGTCTTGTTGGTGGCCTTGGCTTTCCCATTGCACTACGGGTAGCTCGGTGTTGAGTTATAGAACTCGATCTTCAATCGTCCCAATAAGTCTTTGACTTTTTGTCCCACGAACTGAGTTCCATTATCTGATACGAATGCCCTGGGGATGCCAAATCTGGAAGAATGTTTCTAAGGATGAATCTAATTATGTTCATCTTCCTAATTTGGGCTAGTTGTTTGACCTCTACCCATTTCATACAATAGTCATCGTTGCTAACAAATATTTCTTGTTCCCTGGAGCTCGAGGCATGACCCCTATGATGTCCATTCCCCATTGGGGAAAGGGAGATGGACTGGTGAGAGGGTTCAAGTTTCTTGTTGACTGGTGAATCAAGGGGGGAGAAGAGTTGGCATTTGGTACACTTGCGGATGTATACTTAGGCGTCTTTTTGCATGAATGGCCACTAGTATCCTTGAGTTAGGGCTCAGTGAGCCAATGATCTTCCCCTGGAGTGTACTCTGCAAATGCCTTCGTAGATTTCAAAAAGCATGTCTTTGACTAAGCTCGAGTGGACGTACAGTAGGTAGGGTCCTAGATATGATCTTTTGTACAAGTCTCCCGTGGGGGGGATCCAGAATCGTGCTACCTTTATTTAGAGTTTGTGCACCTTTTTCTTGTCCTCTAGCAGCTTGTTATGTTGTATAAAATTCATAATTGGGTCCATCTAGCTCGAACCCAATTTAGTGTAGACTAGGATGGAATATTGAGACATTTCATGATTGGGGCCAAGATCAAATTGACTATAATGGTCTGCTCTATTTTTCCTTTGAAAATTGATGCCAAGCCTACCAATGCATCTGTGTGAATTTAAGTCCCTCCCCACTTGTTTAATCTTGACTGCTTTGAATTTGGTAAGGAGGGCTTTAGCAATTGCCAAGTCCTTAGCCATCTTTGACCTTCGAGCTTCAAATTTTTCCGTGACTTGGTTGACTACCAACTTTGAGTCACTAAAAATATGAAACTCGGGAACCTTTAGTTTGTTGGGAGAGTGAAGTTCCTCAATGAAGGCTTAGTTTGTTGCTTCGGGACATTTTAAGACTATTCTTGCCCCTGCTCCCAGGCTATTTTTTGCTCTATCAACGAACATCTTCCATGCTGATGTGATATTGATCTAAAGTGGTTCTACATTAACCTCTGGAACTTCAGTGATTTCCCCAACGATGGTTGCTTCTGCACTTTGGGGTGGTTCTTTAATAACCTCATGATTCTCATGTGCTGATTTATTTCCAACAGACTTTGCCCCTGACCTTTCCTCTCTCCTGTGTGTAGATGCAAGGCAACTTTGCTCTGGACTCATAGTTCAGGGCGAGAACTTAGCCACAAAATCGGCCAAGACTTGTCCTTTTATTGTTGCCCTTGGCAAAAATTTTATGTCTAATTGTCCGAGCTCAATGGCCCATTTGAAGAGTTGGCCAAACGGGTTTGCTTTTGACAAAATATTTTTGAGCAAAAACTCTGTATATACAACGATGGGATGTGCTTGAAAGTAATGCATGAGTTTTCACGAGATTAAAACTAGAGCCAAAACGAGCCTTTCCAGCGGTAGGTAACTTGTTTGGCAATCCGTAAATATTTTTCTAACAAATGAGATTGGGTGTTGCTCTCCATCTACCTCTCTTAGAAGTACAGAGCTAGCGGCATGTTTAGAGACAAAGAGGTAGACGTAAAGCAACTCTCCCTCATCTAGGGTGAAAAGCAGCGGTAGTTCTATCAGATATTTCTTAAGCTTTTGGAGTGCAAGCTCGCACTCCTCATTCTATAAAAACTTTTTCATTCTTGCAAAGGAGTTGGAAGAAAGGACGATATTTGTCAAAAGGAGTATTAAAAACACTTCGGTCAGGTCTCTCACATGGTCCGACTCTCTTTTATTTTAATTATGATATCATCAATGTACACATCCATGGTTTTACCTATGATTGGCTCAAACATTTTGGTGATCATCCTCTGATATGTGGCTCCAGCGTTTTTCACCCAAAGGGCATGACCTTGTAGCAAAATACATCGCGGGGGGTGATGAAGGCAATTTTTTTTTGTCAGGCTCGTGCATTGCTATTTGATGGTATGCATCCAGGAAACTCATCCAGGCATGACCCAAAGTAAAGTCTACCCAATTGATCAATCTTTGGCAAAGGAAAACAATCTTTCGGACAAGCCCAGTTAAGGCTTGTGAAGTTGACGCAAACTCTCCACTTACCAATCTTCTTCTTTACTACAACTGTGTTGGACAGTCAGCTCGGGTAAAGAACCTCCGTTATCACACTCGCCTCTTTTAGTTTTTGTACCTCTTCTATCACAGCATCTACATCCTCAGTCGCGGACCTTCTTTCTCATCATTTTACTGGTTGGGCTTCGGAGAGAATGTTCAATTTGTGTTTGATGAAATTGGGGTCTATCCCAGGCATCTCGCAGGGTGTCATTACGAAAACCTCAATATTTACTATAAGGAAATAGATGAGCTCAATTCTCTCTCGTTCCTCTAAGTTTACATAGTGAGAAATAAATGATTCGAGCTTGACTCATCCAGTTTGTAGCGTATCAGGTCCTCCACAACCTTAGCCTAGGGGTCCCTTCTAATGTCTTCCAAAACTTCATGCTTTTCCTCGATCAATTGCACTTCTTTCATGGCTATCTTAGTGGAAAACGTAGCAAGGTAGTATTGTTTGGCAGTCACTTGATCTCCATAAAGGGTTTTTTCATTTTGGGGGATGGCAAATTTGATGACTTGGTGCAATGTGGAAGCTACTTCCTTCATCCTGTGCAACCAATCTCGATCGACAATTGATTATACGAGGAAGGTATGTCAACAACAATGAACTTTGTCACCATCTCAATTTGAGGGTTACGGTTCCCAAAGGCAGTGAGACTAAGCATTAAAATCGACAGAGGGGCTCCGACAGGTTTTAAGTCTAATTTTGATAGTATAAGTCCTTTGAAGATGTCATAATACATCACCTCGACAGAGCTTCTCGTGTCCACCAAGATCTTTTTCACATCGTAATTGTTGATCCTGAGCTGAATGACCAGGAGATTAGCTTGAGGGTGTAGGACCCTTTCTAGGTCGCCTTTGGAAAATGTGATGCTTCCTAGTTAGGACATTGTTTGTCTCGGCTTCTTAGCCATTGATTGGACTGAGAGAACCTTGATCATTTATTTGATATGCGAATCTCCCCCTAGATCCTATTCTTAAGATTATGATCATTTGGGCCCTCTATCATGTGAATAATTTTAGGGGAAGGTTTTCTTCCAAGGTGTTATCTATTTTTTCATTTCTCCGATCAAACTTAGGGTTTGTTTTGGCCTCGGCTTCCTCTTCTCTGGTCTTTCTTGGTTAACAAACTCTTTCAAGTGTCCATCCCGGATTAGCCGATCAAGGAAATTCTTCAGAGCTCGGTAATTCTTGATTTTGTGCCCTTTCTCCTCATGATAGGAACACTTCCACCACTTTAACTCGAGATCCCATAGGCTCGATGTGAATACCCGGCACATTAGCACATCCAAGTGATTCTAGAGGGCCATCATTTGTTTAATGGGATTTTGGGTTTGACTTTTCGGCTGCATGAATTTTTCTGGCATGTCTATTCCCTTGATGTCTCGGGAGTATGGCGTCTGGTATCTCAAGACTAGCTCTCTTGGCTCAGGACTGGTCGTGCGAGCCACTGACCTTGCTGGGATGATGACTTTACCCAATGCTACTGTTATTCAGTTATTGAGCTTATAGCGCAGATCATCTTCTCGGTTCTGCTTGGCATTAAGGGTCTCGCGGAGATCCATACTGAAGGGAGTTCTACTTGGCGATACCCTCTACTTGCTCGATGCCACAGATTTACTATTGCTTTGGCTATCTAGGCTGATATGGGATCTATGATGCCTTCTATTTTGACCTTCTTGAGGTGGGAGGTTTGATCCTTTCGTTCTGTCCTCAGATGGTCCCCTTCTACCACTTGGGCTAGCTTCATCAGTCTATTGTCAACCAAAATTTGTACCATTTTGGCCAATTGAGTTTGTAGGCGTTTGATGGTTATGTCTCGGTTGTCTCCTCCCTCAGAGAGCAATCGGCCTAGTTTCTTACTAAAGGTGGCCTCAGTTGTACTCTAGGCATTGACTAGTAGTTTAGCTCCTTTGTCTCTAGGAGTTTTGGGAGCATGAAGAGGCTCCCTTCGAGTTTCTCAATTTTTGGAACGGTTGCTACTTTATGGTGCCATCAGAGCTGACCTTGCAAATCTCCATAATCAATTTTCCTTTGAGAATCAAAAGAAGAAAATTGAGGATAGATACCTACGGTGGTCCTACGGCAGTAGAGGTGGCTATAACCATTCGGTGGCAACAAGGTTCTAATTGTGACACAAAAATAAGGAGATTGGTTGCCTGAGCTATTTCTGAGAAATGGCTCTTCGAAGGTCAAGTTAGATGATCGAAAAATGTATGTAGAGAGAGTATGTGCTTTTTAGGGCTGAATGCGCGTACCTTTTTGAAAAATAAAGGTTGACTTAATTTGGCATAGCTCGATGCCTGCCTTGACATACCAACTATCGTGTCACTAGACAGACTATAGCTTAATGCGTGCTTGGATGTGCCGACTATTATGTCAGTGACTAGGCAATTGACCTAGCCATGCTCCTAGTGTCTGTCTGGTAGCCTGCCATCATGCTGCCTACGTCTTGATCCGGGCATGGGGGTTGTCAGAAGAAGCTATGATATGCAAGTTACCTTCTGTTCACTAACATCCCTCAGGATCGCCGACGACCGTTGGCCCTCACCCAAACTCTGACACGGTTACTCCTCCAAACTTGCTAAATAGCGATAGCTTAGAAGTAATGGTAGCCTTAGCTTGGATAGTGCCTGTATTCAGTAGTGTTTGTATCGAGCTCTAGCGCAGGGGACCACTAAGCTTGATTCATAGCGATAGCTCGATGGAGGTGCCTGCCCTAGCAAGGCCAGAATCTATCATTGTATATTTTTTTCCCTTGCAGATTATATACATTTTCTACCATTTTGTATGTTTTACTTGCCAGTTGTTATTATGGTTTGTGTAGGAATTTGAGTGTAAAGAAGGCATTTTGTCCATCCCAATGGTATCAAGAAGAAAAAGTGGTCCATTGGTGGTTGGGAGAAGTACTGGAGTGATTATGTGAGAAATATGAGGAACAGATTCCAAGACTCACCCAGAGGAGATTTCAACTGGTAGTAACGGTAGTGTCAGAACAAAAAGCAAAATGAAGAAATCTATTATCGGTAGTGACTTTTGGTACTACTGGTAATGTTACAACTAGTAGCAAATGAAGAAAATCTTCTACTGGTAGTACCTTTCGGTATTACCGGTAGAACCTGATCCAATGGCGAACTCAAGAAATGTTCAACCGGTAATAGCAAAATCTACTACTA
>BRYF01000030.1:1415000-1417500 GCA_030159135.1 Actinidia polygama | reverse complement strand
GACGCTGATGCTCCAGCTTCTTGAATTCTCTTCCTCGTTGGACAATCTCTGATCTGATGTCCTGTTTGGCCACACCCATAGCAAGCTCTACTTCCCATGAGACATTCTCCCCAATGTTTCTTCTGACAAGTTGTGCAAGTCGGTGCTTCATTTGAGCGGTTACTTCCTTGACTCCCTATACTCTTTTGCGGGTTTGACGAATTCCCACTCGACGATCCTGAACTCTGTCGTTTTGAGCTTTGTCCTCTGTTTATATTTCCTCCTAACCTCTTCTTTCTAGTTTCTCAGAATTGAGACATCTCATTTAAAGATCCTTCAGCAATCAGTGCTGCATGAAGAACTTCCTGATGAGTTGGTAGTCGCAAGATATCCACCTTATTCTTGATGTTCCATCGTAATCTAGCTTCAAACCTCCTTGCCTTGCGAGATTCTGTTGGCACTACAAGTTGGGCATATCGTGACAACTCCATAAACTTAGCATTATATTCTACTACTGTCGTGTTCCCTTGCTTCAAATTTAAGAATTCCTCAATTTTCTGATCTCGTACCATCTCAGAAAAATACTCCTCATTGAATACTTCTAAAAACCTCGGCCATTGCCATATTGGCTCCAACAGCTTCTTCAATTGCCACCACATCAAAGCAGCTCCTTCAAAAGTGAACATGGCGAATACTACTTTATGTTCCTCCGTGCATGGTAGAACTTCAAACGCTCTCTCGATTCCCAAGAGCCAAGACTCTGCGGCCATGGGATCGGGTGTTCCATAGAAAGTCGGGGGCCTTAACTGCTGAAACTGCTTAATCGTGGTACGTGGCATCGCCCCAGCTCCTGGCATTTGCATTGCAGGTTGTTGTGGTGCGTCATCGTGGTTATTGTTATTGTGGACATCGTGGACCACTTGGACGAGTCCTTCTAAAATCCTCTCTATACGGTCTACTCGATCTTCGGGGTCTACTGCCCCTTCTAGGCGGCATAACTTCTACAATCATATCAACCATTTAGACATATCTCTTAACAATTTCTATATTACATCTTAGCATGGGATAGCATAGAATATAACATGCAACACATAGTCATATATTCTCGTCTATCCTAGACTTTTATCTAGAATGACTCTACCGTAGGGGGTAAATCTATAGCTCTGTGTACTGTGTAAATCTAATACTTTGATAAACGTAACTTAACTCTAAGGTGATAACCCTGGGCTCTGATACCACTCTGTCACGCCCCGCAACCCGACCTATGCGGATCGTGGGCGCATGATGGCCGGCGGCTGACCCACTAAGGCCAACTTACCATTTTTTCCGGTTGATCACCTGTGCATGTGCATTTATAATGCTAATAATTTTTCTTTTCGCGGAAACGTCATAGTATCTAAAATAACAAAGTGTGTGTGTCCATACAGTATACAGAGCTGTGCCTATGTATTTCAATTTACATACATCCCAAATCAAACTTCAAACTTACATAGACTAAATACATAACATAGGGTCTCGCCCTCACAATACAACATAAAGCCTCTCGGGCTTACAAAACTAAGTCTGACTTGTTAAACCTCCTTTCGGCTCCTCGGATTGACTACCTGAAATTTGTTTTTCTAAAACATAACCAAAGCTTAATGAATAACAACGAATGCATGAACGTAAAATACCATGGATCATTTTCATATCATACACAGCATAGCATAGCGTAAGCAATGTGAGCATCGTATACATTTCTTGAACATTTAACTTTCATAAACATGGCATCACATGCTTTCATAAACATACATCGCATATCATAAAAATGTAACAACCCGGCATGACATGATGACCATATAGGCCGGGTGGCTCTTTTGGCCTGAGATATCTCTTTTGTAGATGGCTTTATTTCACGTCCTCCCATCTACCTTTTAGGACTGGCTGACTTTATTTAATTTCCGTCAGTGAGGACCACGAGTGTCACATGCATATAATTTGAACATACTCGTTTTCGTATAAACCAAGCATCCATGGGTTTTCATACATAGTATAAACATTGCATACTTTTGCAAGACATGGCATTTACATTGCAAATACATTTAATGCATTGAAAGCATGGAAAACATTTGTACATACATAATATACTTTGAAAACGTTTTGAAAATACATAATTTTGTCCATAGCGTCGTGTTACTCACCTGGATCTCCTTAGCTAGTTTCTAGACTTTGCGTTCCTACACATATAAGGGACAATACGTCATTACTATGTTCAATAAGGCTAGTGTTACAAATCAAATTGATAAAAATCCTCGACTTGACTTAATTGCCTTCGTTCTAGGTCTAACCATCTTAAACATGTACCCTAAGTTCTCAAAAGGTAGTTAAAGGGTTTAACATGCTATGGTTGAATTTACTAAGTCTTAAGGGAAAAGGCCAATTCTGCCTAAAAATGGTCTTGGCGTTCGAACGCTCAAAAGTGCTCTACCAGTGGCGTTCGAACGCTTGGCCGTTCGAACGCTGTTCTTGGGCATTCGAACGC
>BRYF01000030.1:1392500-1395000 GCA_030159135.1 Actinidia polygama | reverse complement strand
GATCTCGTACCATCTCAGAAAAATACTCCTCATTGAATACTTCTAAAAACCTCGGCCATTGCCATATTGGCTCCAACGGCTTCTTCAATTGCCACCATATCAAAGCAGCTCCTTCAAAAGTGAACGTGGCGAATACTACTTTCTATTCCTCCGTGCATGGTAGAACTTCAAACACTCTCTCGATTCCCAAGATCCAAGACTCTGCGGCCATGGGATCAGGTGTTCCATAGAAAGTCGGGGGCCTTAACTGCTGAAACTGCTTAATCGTGGTACGTGGTATCGCCCCAGCTCCTGGCATTTGCATTGCAGGTTGTTGTGGTGCGTCATCGTGGTTATTGTTATTGTGGACATCGTGGACCACTTGGACGAGTCTTTCTAAAATCCTCTCTATACGGTCTACTCGATCTTCGGGGTCTACTGCCCCTCTGCGGCCTCAGCCTCTTTTAGGCGGCATAACTTCTACAATCATATCAACCATTTAGACATATCTCTTAACAATTTCTATATTACATCTTAGCATGGGATAGCATAGAATATAACATGCAACACATAGTCATATATTCTCGTCGATCCTAGACTTCTATCTAGAATGACTCTATCGTAGGGGGTAAACCTATAGCTCTGTGTACTGTGTAAACCTAATACTTTGATAAACGTAACTTAACTCTAAGGTGTCAAATCTTGGGCTCTGATACCACTCTGTCACGCCCCGCAACCCGGCCTTTGCGGATCGTGGGCGCGTGATGGCCGGCGGCTGACCCACCAAGGCCAACTTACCATTTCTTCCGGTTGATCACCTGTGCATGTGCATTTATAATGCTAATAATTTTTCTTTTCGCGGAAACATCATAGTATCTAAAAATAACAAAGTGTGTATGTCCATACAGTATACAGAGCTGTGCCTATGTATTTCAATTTACATACATCCCAAATCAAACTTCAAACTTACATAGACTAAATACATAACATAGGGTCTCGCCCTCACAATACAACATAAAGCCTCTCGGGCTTACAAAACTAAGTCTGACCTGTTCAACCTCCTTTCGGCTCCTCGGATTGACTACCTGAAATTTGTTTTTCTAAAACATAAGCCAAAGCTTAGTGAATAACAATGAATGTATGAACGTAAAATACCATGGATCATTTTATATCATACATAGCATAGCATAGCGTAAGCAATGTGAGCATCGTATACATTTCTTGAACATTTAACTTTCATAAATATGGCATCACATGCTTTCATAAACATACATAGCATATCATAAAAACGTAACAACCCGGCATGACATGATGACATGCATCCATGGGTTTTCGTATAAACTAAGCATCCATGGGTTTTCATACATAGCATAAACATTGCATACTTTTGCAAGACATGGCATTTACATTGCAAATACATTTAATGCATTGAAATCATGGAAAACATTTGTACATACATAATATACTTTGAAAACGTTTTGAAAATACATAATTTTGTCCATAGCATCGTGTTACTCACCTGGATCTCCTTAGCTAGTTTCTAGACTTCGCATTCCTACACATACAAGGGACAATACGCCATTACTATGTTCAATAAGGCTAGTGTTACAAATCAAATTGATAAAATTCCTCGACTTGACTTACTTGCCTTCATTCTAGGTTTACCCATCTTGAACACGTGTCCTTAGTTCTCAAAAGGTAGTTAAAAGGGTTTAACATGTTATGGTTGAATTTACTAAGTCTTAAGGGAAAAGGCCAATTCTGCCTAAAAATGGTCTTGGCATTCGAACGCTCAAAAGTGCTCTACCAGTGGCGTTCGAACGCTTGGCCGTTCGAACGCTGTTCTTGGGCGTTCGAACGCTCCCTGCGTCCAGTGACATGAACAGTGACTGGTTCTTGAATTTTTTACCAAATCACTATCAGCTAACTTGAATCTTTCTAATATTTTGAGGGTACAATACACCACTCAAGGACACTATCATACCTTAAAATGGGCCTTAAATTCGAAACCTAACTTAGTAGATCTAGTTTCAAAATAACTAAAAACCTAAGTATACATATATGTTCAAATGTATGGGTTATGTGTTTATACCTTTCTCAATGCTTCCTTGAGCTTACAAAAATGGCTTCCTAGCTTGAGTTGATCTCCTCTCTCAAGCCCCAATCTCTCTCTTTTCTTTCTCTTCCTTCTTCTCTTTTCTCTCTCTCTCTCCGTATACGTGTGTGTGTGTGTATTGGAAGTGAAGGAAGTAAAAGGAGTAAATGTATATATGTGTGGTTGTAAGGCTGAGTTGGGAAATGATCCCATGTGGTTTTCCCCATTTTAAGTTCGTGTTCCCTTTTTCATTTTCCTGTTTCTACTATGGGCGTTCGAACGCTCCTTTTTGGCGTTCGAACGCTTAGAAGGATTCTGGGCCATGGCGTTCGAACCCTCTTGCTTACAGTTCGAAACATGCGAGACTTGAAATTTGGGTTTTGGGCCTTACCGTTCGAACGCTCCAAATGTGCTGTCAATGGGCGT
>BRYF01000030.1:1377500-1385000 GCA_030159135.1 Actinidia polygama | reverse complement strand
CTCCCATGATCATCATACTAAAATTTTGCCTTGATCCGACGCCATCTCACCGTTGATCTATGTCACTATTTTTTATGATCAAAGACTAACCACACTATATAATTTCTCTCATTTCTCTCTCTCTTTTCTTTCTTCCTCCCGTGTCTCCCATTCTCTATTTCTTCCTCTTTTCTATCTCTTTCTTCACACAAATACGCATACACACATATATATAACACCCCATGTGGCACATCCTATATATATATATATATAAGCCCATATTTACCTATCATTTTGTCTCCTTCCTTTTCTTTTCTCTTTTTCTTTTCTCTTTTCCTTTTCTCTTGTCATTCTTTCTCTTTTCTCTTTTCCTTCTTTCAGCCGAAAGACAATTCAATTTGTCCCCTATTATACCTAAATTACACTCAGCCCCTTCAACTTAATTATCTTCTTCAATTTTATTCTAAAAGTTATGAATCTTTCAATTGAATCCTAAATTTAAAATATATACTTAGGCCCACTTATCTACATGTGGCCCAATTAACTTTTCATGGCTCTAATTATTCAGTTATACCAAAGTTTAAAATTATTCATATATATAAAGATTTTTTTTTTTTGAAACCTTACACATTTTTACGTCATAAGTACCCTTATTCGTTGAGCTAGAGAGAGCCGAAATTGAAGTGGTTGCACCGGACACCAATATGATGCTTACTACCATGATTGCTCAGCCGACGTTGATGGAAGTGATAAGATTACGACAACTAGAAGACCCGTACTTGTGGAAGGTCTATGAAAAGATGAGAGTAAATCCTAAGCCTGACTTTACTTTACAAGAGGGAACCCTTAGATTCCAAGGCCGCTTGTGCGTGCCAGACATAGCCGAAGTGAAAAGACAAATATTAGAGGAAGCTCACAATACGAAATTCATGATACATCCAAAAGGAACGAAAATGTATAGAGACTTGAAGGAAACGTTTGGTGGCTGGGAATGAATAAAGAGATAGCTGAGTTCGTGTCCCAATGTTTATCATGTCAACAAGTCAAAGCTGAACATCAAAGATCAGCGGTATTACTATAATAATTACGGATACCAGAATGGAAATGGGAACATATTAGGATGGATTTCGTTGTTGGTTTGCCAAACTCGCCACGAGGATGTAATGCCATTTGGGTTATTGTAGACCGTCTTACCAAGTCGGCACACTTCTTGCCAGTGAAGACCACGTATTCATTGTCAAAGTATGTGAACCTTTATATTGCAGAAATAATACGACTTCACGGAATACCAGTTTCTATAGTGTCGGATCGAGACCCGAGGTTTACATCGAAGTTTTGGAAAAGCTTACAACTAACCTTAGGCACTGAACTTAATTTTAGTACCGCTTTTCATCCGCAGACAGACGGACAATCGGAGAGAACAATTCAGACCCTAGAGGATATGTTACGTTTATGTGTTCTCGACTTTCAAGGGAGTTGGGAAACGCACTTGCCACTTGTGGAGTTTGCTTACAACAACAGTTTTCATGCGAGCATCAGAATGGCTCCGTATGAAGACCTTTACGAGAGAAAATGTAGATCACCCATATGTTAGATTGAAGTTGGAGAACGAAAAATTTTAGGCCCAGAGATTGTACAACTCACAACCGATAAGATTAAAGTGATTCAACAGAGACTTCGAACCGCCCAGAGTTGCCAAAAGAGCTATGCAGATGTCTGAAGACAAGAGTTAGAATTTGAAGAAGGTGACCATGTATTTCTGAAGGTATCTCCTTCCAAGGAGATAAGTCATTTTGGCAAAAAGGGGAAGTTAAAGCTGAGATACATAGGACCATTCCAGTTTCTTCAACGAATTGGAGCCGTCGCTTATCGTATTGCTCTTCCACTGGAGTTTTCGCAAGTTCACGATGTTTTTGATGTCTCAATGTTACGGAAGTATATTCACGACCCTACACATGTGATTAATCATCATCCTTTGGATGTAAGCGAGGACTTAAGCTATGTTGAGAGACCGATCGAGATCGTGGATCACCGAGACCAAGTTCTTAGGAATAAGGTCATTCCATTAGTACGAGTTCTATGGCAGAACCACCCATGGGAGGAATCAACTTGGGAACGAGAAGACAAAATTAGAAAGCATTATCCATTTCTATTCGAGTGAACGTTCTAATGAGTTGAGGTACGCTTGGTTCTATTCGCCTTTTCATTATTCCTATTTAACCTTCATTACCATTTTGAAAAATTTCATCTACCCAAGCAATTCGAGGAAGGCCGACTTGGTTGGGATAGTACCAAATGGGGAAACCATATTGTAGGTTGCCCAGACTAAGAGGGCAGTTAAGGCAGTCACAATGAAAGCGTAACCCCACAATCAGACGCATTAACGATCACAAGTTAGGTATACAACTACGCGAAGAATTTTATTAGAGTGCGCAGCGGAAGCATGATAACATTAACCAAGTTTGAGGACAAACTTTTATAAAGGAGGGAGAATGTAACACCCCGAATCCTTAAACTCCATTAACTCCGTGAATTACGCCGTGAATGATAATCAAAGTGAATTATAGGGAGTTAATGGTCAAAGAGACTAAAAATAAGCTAGAATTTATTTAAACCTTAACTTATGATTTCTGCCCAGTTTCCTTCTTAGCGTTCGAACGCCAGGATGAGCGTTCGAATGGTCGAGCATTTTGCCTAGGCATTCGAACGCCCATTGACAGCACATTTGGAGCGTTCGAACAGTAAGGCCAAAAATTCAATTTTCAAGCCTCGCATGTTTCGAACTGTAAGCAAGAGGGTTCGAACCCTCAATGTACAAAATCCTTCTAAGCGTTCAAACGCTAAAAAGGAGCGTTCGAACGCCCACAGTAGAAACTGAAAAATAAAAAAGGGAACACGAAATTAAAATGGAAAAACTACATGGGATCAATTCCCACCCAAATTTCACAACCACATATACTTCACCCCACACATATACACTTCACAACACACACACGGTCAAAGAGGGAAAAGAGAAGAGAAAAGAAAAAGAAGAGAGAGAGAGAGAGAGACATTGGAGCTCAAATCAAAAACTAAGAGAGGCCATAGAAACCATTTTTGAAGCTCAAGGAAGCTTTTGGAAGAGGTATAAACTCAAATCCCTTACTTATATGTATATATGTATAGTTTAGGGTTTTACCTTAACTTCAATCTTAGATCTAGTATGTTAGGGTCACTTTGAAAAGGTAAATTTGAGATATTGTAACCTCCTTAAGTCCTTCTTCACACCCTAGGACTCTTAGAGTGATTTGAGTTGTATTAGGAAAAATTTGGAGGAATTGTTAGAGACCAGTTACTGTTCCTACGATTTCACCTAGTGAGCGTTCGAACGCCCAAGAACAGCGTTCAAAAGGTCTGTAGATTTTGCCTAGGCGTTCGAACGCCACTTGAAGAACACTTTCAAGCATTCGAACGGTTAGCCATTTTAGCCTTAACGTTCGAACGCCAATTCCAACGTTCGAACACCAAGCCTAAATTGAGTTAGTTCAGCCTTTTTCCTTAAAGTAAATTGATATATTATATCCTTATATGTAGGAACGCCGAGCGTAGAACCTAGCCAAGAAAAATCAGGTGAGTAACACGATGCCATGAACAAAATTACGTATTTTTCAAAAATGCTTTCAATATATGTAAGTATGCAATGATTAAATATTTTTCATACTTTCAATACATCAAATGTATTTGCAATATAAATGCCATGTCTTGCAAAAGTATGCAAATGTTTATCCTATGTATGAAAATCCATGGATGCTCGGTTTATACGCAAACAAGTATGTTCAAAAGTATATGCATGTGACACTCGGGGTTCCCCTATGGTGGGACCTTAATCTAACCTAATGGTCCTAGAAGGTAGATGAGGGACGTGAAATAAATCATCTACAAGGGATATCTCGGCCTAAAGAGCCACCCGACCTATATGGTCCCATGTTATGTTAATCCGAGTTGTTACGTTTTATTATATGCTATGTATGTTTATGAAAGCATGTGATGCCATGTTTATGAAAGATTATGAAAGTTAAATGTTCAAGAAAATTATGTATGCTCACATTGCTTACGCTATGCTATGTTATGTATGATATGAAAATGATCCATGGTATTTTATATTCATGCATCTGTTGTTATTCACTAAGCTTTAGCTTACGTTTTTAAAAAACAAATTTCAAGTAGACAATCAGAAGAGGCATAGAAGAAGGCATGATGAGGAATTAATTTTGTGGCCTATGGTCCTTATGTTATGTAGAAATGTACGGCCATAATTTATATAATTTAATTTGGCCAAGAAATGTATGTAAATAGTTGAACTTAGGCACGGCTCTGCGTACAGTATGGTGACACACACACTTGTTATTTTTAGATACTATGATGTTTCCGCGAAAAATTATTAGCATTATAAATGCATATGCACAGGCGATCAATCGGAAGACAGGTAAGCTGGCCTTGGCGGCCAGCAGCCGGCCATCACGTGCCCACGATCCGCATAGGCCGGGTTGCGGGGTATGACATAATATCTAAGTAATCTCATATAAATTGATATTGTTCATCAAAAAGTTTTCATGCAAAGTAAAAATATTTTCATTAAAAGTTTAATTTTGCATGAAAGAGTTACGTAGATGCACACATAATCTACTTTAAATGTATTTTATATCATTTGTGCATAGCATTACTTATTATAAAAATACAAAGCATATTATATCTCAATGAAGCACAGTATTTCTAAGGTGTATACTAATTGGTGGACTAAGAATCGAATGTCCTTCGATAAAGGTACTCTCTAATGGTTTTGCCATAGATCAACTGTAAGGATGTTAAGCCTTTTAAAATAGAGCACTAGCTCTGATACCAATTGTTGACCTAAAAGACAAACCAAAAGGGGGTGAATTGAGTTTTTATAAAATTAATGGCAATTATGATTAATTAAAACTTAATCTAATCAATCAATCAATCTATACATTGATTTATGTACAAAGCAATATAAGCAATATTAAAGGGACACAAAGATTTACCGAGGTTCCACCACAACTCGTGATTTATGTCCTCCCAAGACCTCCGCAAGATCTTCTTCCACTACTTGTAATCCGCAACTACAATGTGAGGGCTGATTTCTAAGTGATCATCTCACTTTTACACCGAGTGGTTTTGTCCAATCTCCACTCAAACTTCTTAGTGTTTTACTTACAAGAAAAACCACTCAAACTCTTAAGTTTTTAACTTTTTACAAGAGAAACACTCAAAAACTCTCACTAAGTGTTTTTTGCTCAAGCTACACTCAAAACTTACAAGGGTGGGTAGATGAACATGTTACCAGATGAAAACAAACTCTCTTAATAGAGTAAATATGAGTGGAATAGCTCAACCTTGATGAACAAGAGAAATTTTGAGAGATTGTACAAATTGAAACTCTTTAATGATCAATCCATGTTATAACATTATTGTTCAACCCATAAATGTTGTTGGAGACTTGTATTTAAAGGCCTTGAAGTGAAAATATGTTTGGTCCTCCAAACTTGGTCAACGTCGTATTTATTTGGTTTCCTACGTTCATGGTTCTACTCGACTAATCTTAGTAATTAAACGATGACAAAATATGGGTCATACCCAAAGAACTTTATTTCTAAACATAACGAGTCTATACCTTCTATACTCCGCATTCAACCAACGATCGTATCAATTAGAGTTCACATCAAAATCTTTAAATTTTTCTCACACTTTTGCTGGAATTTTGAATTTACATAGTTCCAATTAATCCACAATAAGACGAATTTTGTGCTTGTAACACCAAGTATTTGTCGATTACATCTACTTATGAGTTTTCACATTCACTTCATAGCCATCAGTACTGAAATAACTTGATAAGATTTCTTCCTAAGGCTTCCAATTTACCTTTATCAATTGTTAATGTAAATTGCAACTTCACTATTCATCTGAGATTCATTTTAGTTCTAGCAACTAAGATCATACTCTAATCCTTAGACTACAATTCTAAGACATCTCAATTATCGCCTGATAAACTCTTGATTAGATTTGGCTTTACTTGTAGAGATTTTCATCATTTAGGAAAATCTGTCAACTCCTCCTTACTCATAGATCAAACATAAATAGTACTCCCGATTGGATCCTTAAGCTATCCATGTTCCTCAAACATATTACATGTTCTAAATGCTCCGATTAAAATTCGTGTTAGACGTCGACTACAAAAATGTTGTCCTTAGACCTTAGAACAACACTATTAACTAAATTGGTTCATCAAAATCAGATTGTTAATGATGTAATGACCCACCAAGTTGATTGTTTTTATCTAATCAAAACAAGTAAAATAACGATCTTAGCCGTCCCATCACGCTTCCGTTGCTCTACTCTGATCATACTCTTTCATTATAGGTCTTGGATGAATAATTCCACACCCACTAAGTTAGGGTTCCATCTAATCGAACTTGTAACTTTTCGAAATACTCACCCTATTATCAGACATCAAATACCAAACTCATTTATTCAATGTAACTCTCCAATTAGCGCCATAATGGGATATTGTATATCAGCATACTCATAACATTCCCCTTAAGTTTTCACCAAGTTAGTATCTCCAAGTTTAACATTGCTAAACCATAAGTCATGATTATCCAATTCATGATTATCTAGTTCAGATTAACAATCCTCTAAGGAAATCCACATCAATTCCAAAAAATATAATTCTAATTAAACAAAATCTTTCACTAATAAGGCATTCCATAAAACTAAAACAACAACTATATTGTGAGGCATATGATACTTTTGCTTCACTCCCAAATGTAACAAGTATTGTCGATACCAAAATTCATCCTGATTCTTAGACCCTATATGTCTATCGTCTTTAACCAAATCATATATCCAACTTTTAATATAACATCCCTCTATAAATTATTGACTATAATGTGCTAATTAATCAAATTATGGGGTACTTCAATACAATCGTCTCACTTTTAAAAATTTTGTCATGGAATTTACTGTACTTCCTCAAGCAATTATGACCACAACAAGCTTCCATTGTGCGCTGTGGTCCAATCTATATTACACTCTAAATATTTTATATATATATAAACCCTGAAACCCTTTGTAGGATGAATAATTTATGTATCCATAAATAAATACAAGGATCATCTTTGATACTCTCATCATCAGCTTTGATTTTGATTTATAAGTCCATCTCTAAATTTTTCTTCAAATTCAGTATGTACTTTTGGTCCAACTTGACCACATTGAAAACAAGTAGGTGGTCTCCTATCCCGTGACCATTCTTGTGCTTCACTGTGGGGTTAACCCCTCTGTTGCGATTGCCTTTATTGCCTTTTCAATGGGTAGCCCACAACATGGTGCCCTGATTGGTGCCAACCAAAACAAATCGGGCTTCCCCGAGATGTCTGGCCAGGTGACACTACCGAATTGGTAGATGGAGACTTAGAAGAATACTGTTGTTGTGACGTAGAACCATTCAGTCTCGTCAAAAAG
>BRYF01000030.1:1370000-1372500 GCA_030159135.1 Actinidia polygama | reverse complement strand
TCTAAGTTTGCTATAGGAGCGGTACTAATGCAGAAGAATCATCCAATAGCTTTTTCTACAAGAAACTAAGCTCGAAGATGACTGCAGCATCCACATATGTGAGGGAACTGTTTGCAATTATTAAGGTTATTGCAAAATGGAGGCACTATCTATTGGGAAGGAAATTTATCATTAAGATAGATCATAGAAGTCTCAAATATCTCATGGATCAAGTGATTCAGACACGAGAACAGCATCAATACCTCAGTAAATTGCTTGGATTTAATTATACTATTGTATACAAACCAGAAAAGAAGAATGTAGTGGCTGATACCTTATCCAGGGTTGATGAAGATATGGTAGATGATGTTTCAACTCAAGAATATCATCAATCTCTTTTCACTTAGGGTGATTATCATGCCTTAACAACTATATCATCTAATCTTTTGGATGCTTTGAGAGTTAAGGTTTTACAAAACTCAGAATTACAGGCTATTGTTCAAGGAATTACTGAAAGAAAAGATGAACATTATGTGCAAAGAGTGTCACGCCCCGCAACCCGGCCTATGCGGATCGTGGGCGCGTGATGGCCGGCGGCTGACCCGCCAAGGCCAACTTACCATTTCTTCCGGTTGATCACCTGTGCATGAGCATTTATAATGCTAATAATTTTTCTTTTCGCGGAAACGTCATAGTATCTAAAAACAACAATAGTGTGTATGTCCATACAGTATACAGAGTTGTGCCTATGTATTTTAATTTACATACATCCCAAATCAAACTTCAAACTTACATAGACTAAATACATAATATAGGGTCTCGCCCTTACAATACAACATAAAGCCTCTCGGGCTTACAAAACTAAGTTTGACTTGTTCAACCTCCTTTCGGCTCTTCGGATTGACTACCTGAAATTTGTTTTTCTAAAACATACGCCAAAGCTTAGTGAATAACAACGAATGCATGAACGTAAAATACCATGGATCATTTTCATATCATACATAACATAGCATAGCGTAAGCAATGTGAGCATCGTATACATTTCTTGAACATTTAACTTTCATAAACATGGCATCACATGCTTTCATAAATATACATAGCATATCATAAAACGTAACAACCCGGCATGACATGATGACCAAATAGGTCGGGTGGCTCTTTTGGCCTGAGATATCTCTTTTGTAGATGGCTTTATTTCACGTCCTCCCATCTACCTTTTAGGACTGGCTGACTTTATTTAATTCCCGTCAGTGAAGACCCCGAGTGTCACATACATAAAATTTGAACATACTTATTTTCGTATAAACCAAGCATCCATGGTTTTCATACATAGCATAAACATTGCATACTTTTGCAAGACATGGCATTTACATTGCAAATACATTTGATGCATTGAAAGCATGGAAAACATTTGTACATACATAATATACTTTGAAAACATTTTGAAAACACATAATTTTGTTCATAGCATCGTGTTACTCACCTGGGATTCCTTGGTTAGGTTCTACGCTCGGCGTCCCTACATGTAAGGGACAATACATCATTACTATGTTCAATAAGGCTAGTGTTACAAATCAAATTGATAAAAATCCTCGACTTGACTTAATTGCCTTCGTTCTAGGTCTAACCATCTTAAACATGTACCCTAAGTTCTCAAAAGGTAGTTAAAGGGTTTAACATGTTATAATTGAATTTACTAAATCTTAAGGAAAAAGGTCAATTCTGCCTAAAAATGGTCTTGGCGTTCGAACGCTCCAAAGTGATCTACCAGTGGCGTTCGAGCGCTTGGCCGTTCGAACACTGTTCTTGGGCGTTCGAATGCTCCCTGCGTCCAGTGATATGAACAGTGACTGGTCTTGAATTTTCTACCAATTCACTATCAGCTAACTTGAATCATTCCAATATTTTGAGGGTACAATACACCACTCAAGGACACTATCATACCTTAAAATGGGCCTTAAATTCGAAACCTAACTTAGTAGATCTAGTTTCAAAATAACTAAAAACCTAAGTATACATATATGTTCAAATGCATGGGTTATGTGTTTATACCTTTCTCAATGCTTCCTTGAGCTTACAAAAATGGCTTCCTAGCTTGAGTTGAGCTCCTCCCTCAAGCCCCAATCTCTCTCTTTTCTTCCTCTTCTTTCTTCTCTTTTCTCTCTCTCTCTCTCCGTATACGTGTGTGTGTGTGTATTGGAAGTGAAGGAAGTAAAAGGAGTAAATGTATATATGTGTGGTTGTAAGGCTGAGTTGGGAAATGATCCCATGTGGTTTTCCCCATTTTAAGTTCGTGTTCCCTTTTTCATTTTCCTGTTTCTACTATGGGCGTTCGAATGCTTAGAAGGATTCTGGGCCATGGCGTTCGAACCTTCTTGCTTACAGTTCGAAACATGCGAGACTTGAAATTTGGGTTTTTGGCCTTACCGTTCGAACGCTCCCAATGTGCTGTCAATGGGCGTTCGAACGCCTAGGCAAAATACTCGACCGTTCGAACGCTCATCCTGGCGTTCGAACGCTA
>BRYF01000030.1:1357500-1365000 GCA_030159135.1 Actinidia polygama | reverse complement strand
AACAATTTCTACATTACATCTTAGCATGGGATAGCATAGAATATAACATGCAACACATAGTCATATATTCTCGTCGATCCTAGACTTGTATCTAGAATGACTCTATCGTAGGGGGTAAACCTATAGCTCTGTGTACTGTGTAAACCTAATACTTTGATAAACGTAACTTAACTCTAAGGTGTCAACCCTGGGCTCTGATACCACTCTTGTCATGCCCCGCAACCCGGCCTATGCGGATTGTGGGCGCGTGATGGCCGGCGGCTGACCCGCCAAGGCCAACTTACCATTTCTTCCGGTTGATCACCTGTGCATGAGCATTTATAATGCTAATAATTTTTCTTTTTGCGGAAACGTCATAGTATCTAAAAACAACAATACTGTGTATGTCCATACAGTATACAGAGCTGTGCCTATGTATTTCAATTTACATACATCCCAAATCAAACTTCAAACTTATATAGACTAAATACATAATATAGGGTCTCGCCCTTACAATACAACATAAAGCCTCTCGGGCTTACAAAACTAAGTCTGACTTGTTCAACCTCCTTTCGGCTCTTTGGATTGACTACCTGAAATTTGTTTTTCTAAAACATACGCCAAAGCTTAGTGAATAACAACGAATGCATGAACGTAAAATACCATGGATCATTTTCATATCATACATAGCATAGCATAGCGTAAGCAATGTGAGCATCGTATACATTTCTTGAACATTTAACTTTCATAAACATGGCATCACATGCTTTCATAAATATACATAGCATATCATAAAACGTAACAACCCGGCATGACATGATGACCATATAGGTCGGGTGGCTCTTTTGGCCTGAGATATCTCTTTTGTAGATGGCTTTATTTCACGTCCTCCCATCTACCTTTTAGGACTGGCTGACTTTATTTAATTCCCGTCAGTGAGGACCTCGAGTGTCACATGCATATAATTTGAACATACTTGTTTTCGTATAAACCAAGCATCCATGGTTTTCATACATAGCATAAACATTGCATACTTTTGCAAGACATGGCATTTACATTGCAAATACATTTGATGCATTGAAAGCATGGAAAACATTTGTACATACATAATATACTTTGAAAACATTTTAAAAATACATAATTTTGTTCATAGCATCGTGTTACTCACCTGGGATTCCTTGGTTAGGTTCTACGCTCGGCGTCCCTACATGTAAGGGACAATACGTCATTACTATGTTCAATAAGGCTAGTGTTACAAATCAAATTGATAAAAATCCTCGACTTGACTTAATTGCCTTCGTTCTAGGTCTAACCATCTTAAACATGTACCCTAAGTTCTCAAAAGGTAGTTAAAGGGTTTAACATGTTATGATTGAATTTACTAAATCTTAAGGAAAAAGGCCAATTCTGCCTAAAAATGGTCTTGGCGTTCGAACGCTCCAAAGTGCTCTACCAGTGGCGTTCGAACGCTTGGCCGTTCGAACGCTGTTCTTGGGCGTTCGAACGCTCCCTGCGTCCAGTGATATGAACAGTGACTGGTTCTTGAATTTTCTACCAATTCACTATCAGCTAACTTGAATCTTTTCAATATTTTGAGGGTACAATACACCACTCAAGGACACTATCATACCTTAAAATGGGCCTTAAATTCAAAACCTAACTTAGTAGATCTAGTTTCAAAATAACTAAAAACCTAAGTATACATATATGTTCAAATGCATGGGTTATGTGTTTATACCTTTCTCAATGCTTCCTTAAGCTTACAAAAATGGCTTCCTAGCTTGAGTTGAGCTCCTCCCTCAAGCCCCAATCTCTCTCTTTTCTTCCTCTTCTTTCTTCTCTTTTCTCTCTCTCTCTCCGTATACGTGTGTGTGTGTGTATTGGAAGTGAAGGAAGTAAAAGGAGTAAATGTATATATGTGTGGTTGTAAGGCTGAGTTGGGAAATGATCCCATGTGGTTTTCCCCATTTTAAGTTTGTGTTCCCTTTTTCATTTTCCTGTTTCTACTATGGGCGTTCGAACGCTTAGAAGGATTCTGGGCCATGACGTTCGAACCCTCTTGCTTACAGTTCGAAACATGCGAGACTTGAAATTTGGGTTTTTGGCCTTACCGTTCGAACGCTCCCAATGTGCTGTCAATGGGCGTTCAAACGCCTAGGCAAAATACTCGACCGTTCGAACGCTCATCCTGACGTTCGAACGCTAAGAAGGATCCTGGGCAGAATTTATAAGTTTAGGACTTTTGAATATTGGCCAACCTAAATTGGTCCTTTGGGATCCTTAAACTTATATTACTCCTTCTAATTATTATATACGTCATAATATACGTAATTAATGGGATTTACAGATGTGGGGTGTTACAAAGGGATGGGTTATTATACTTCAAGAATAAACTAAGGGTGGCTGCTGATTCAACTCTTAGGTCAATTATTCTTCATGAGTTTCATAATTCCCCATAGGTGGTCATGCAGGTATACTCAAAACTTTTTTGAAAGTTTTTGCAAGTTTTTATTGGCCTGGTCTTAGAGGTGATGTGAAACAATATGTGGGCAAGTGTTTGGTTTGTCAATATCACGCCCCGCAATCCGGCCTATGCGGATCGTGGGTGCATGATGGCCGGAGGCTTGCCCGCTAAGGCCAACTAATCTTCATCCTGTGCATACTCATTTAAAATGATAATAATTTTTTGCGGAAATATTATAATACTGAAAATAATAAAGTATCACGTCCACATAGTATACAGAGTTGTACCTAAGTTTTAAACTTTATACATACATTATATGGCCAATTTAAATTATACATGTCATGACCATACATTACAACGTAACATAAGGGTTAATTCATACATGGTAACATAAGGGCTAATTCATACATGATAACATAAGGCTCATAGGCCACAAAACTGTGATCTTGCTCGTTATCTTCTTCTTATGGTTCCTCAGAATGGCTACCTGAAAAGGGTTTTCGAAAACGTAAACTAAAACTTAGTGAATAACATCAGATGCATGAACGTAAAATACCATGGATCTTTGCATATCATACATATATCATTTACTTAAAACAATTTAGCATAAATGTCACGCTCCACAACCCGGCCTATGCGGATCGTGGGAACGTGATGGCCGACGGCTGGCCTGCCAAGGCCAAGTTACTTTACATCCGGTTGATGACCTATGTGTACTCATTTAAAATGATAATAATTTTTCGCAAAAACGTCATAGTATCTGAAAATAACAAAGTGTAAATGTGTTCACCAAGTATATAGAGTTGTGCCTAAGTTTTTAAACTTCATACATACATAAAGTGGCCAACTTTAACTATACACACATCATACGGCCAATATCGCTATATAATACAGTATCTAGTCTATCAACAACATACATAAAGTCTTTGGGTCCCCAAACTAAAATTTGGATGTCAACTTCCTTCTACGGCTCTTCGGGTTGGCTTCTTAAAAAGGTTTTCGAAAACGTAAGCTTAAATTTTATTGAATAACAACAGATGCATGAATGTAAAATACCATGGATCAATTTCATATCATACATATATCATACGTGTGAAACAAGTGAACAAAACATAACTTTCCTAAAACATTCATTCATAAACCTGATCTTTCATAAACATGGTATCACTTGCTTCCATAAATATACATATCATATCATGAAAATATAACAGCTTGGATTAACATAACATGGGAGCATATAGGTCGGGTGGCTCTTTAGGCCGAGATATCCCTTGTAGATGATTTATTTCACTTCCCTCATCTACCTTCTAGGACCATTAGGTTAGATTAAGGTCCTACCACAGGGGGACCCCGAGTGTCATTATGCATATACATTTGAACATATTTCAATTGTCATGTAAACCAACATCCACGGGGGTTTCATTCGTAACATAATATCATTACATAAATTTTTGAAGACATAGCATTATATTGAGAACATAACTTTAATATGTTGAAAACATAGAAAATAATTGAATATACTACATCATGTGTTGAAAAACCATTTTGAAAATACATAGGTTTTGTCCATGGCATCGTGTTACTCACCTGGGTTCTCTTGGTTATGTGCTAGACTCGGCGTTCCTACATGTGAGATAAGGAATCGTCAATCCTATGTACAATAATAATTAATTGGCATAATGTAAACTTTTGATTAAACCTAGACATCCTCGTTCTAGGTCCAACCCTCTTGGACATGTACTTAAAGTCCCCAAATGTTAGTTCAATTTGCCTGACATACTATGGTCGTAATTATGAAGTTTTAAGGAAAAATGTCAAATCTGTCTAAATTTTGGCCTGGCGTTCGAACGCTAGGGTGACCGTTCGAACGCTGTTCTTGGGCATTCGAACGCTCATTGCGCTCAGTGACATGAACAGTAGCTGGACTTTGGAAATTTTACTAAAACTTTTCAAATCGATTAATACTTCTTTCAATGTTCCTAAGGTGTGAAGAATAAACTAAGGGGACTATCATATCTTAAAATGGGACTTTAATTTGAAATCTAGCTTAGTAGATCTAAGATTAAAATCAATCTAAAATCCTAAACTATTAATACACACATATATATAGATTGTGAGTTTATACCTCTTCCAAAAGCTTCCTTGAGCTTCAAAAATGGCTTTTATTGGCTATGTGCTAAACTGTGTATCCCTACAAGTGAAGTAAGAAAATATCAATACTAGGTTCATTGATAACAATTTAACTAACAAGACTAGTGACTTGTCTTTAGGTTTCCTCGTACTATGTTAAAATCCTTTAAATATGGACCTAAGTTGTCACGCCCCGCAACCCGGCCTATGCGGATTGAAGGCGCATGATGGCCGGCGGCTGACCGCCAAGGCCTACGTATCATCAATCTGTGCATATTCATTTTAAATAACAATAAGTTTTCTCTTACGCGGAAGCATCGTAACATGAAAATAATAAGGTGTGCGTGTCATACTTATAGTATACAGAGCTGTGCCTATGTATTTCAAATTACATACATCCCAAATCGAACTTCAAACTTACATAGACTAAATACATAGCATAGGGTCTCACCCTCACAATACAAAATAAAGCCTCTCGGGCTTACAAAACTAAGTCTGACTTGTTCAACCTCCTTTCGGCTCCTCGGATTGACTATCTGAAATTTGTTTTTCTAAAACGTAAGCCAAAGCTTAGTGAATAACAACGAATGCATGAAGGTAAAATACCATGGATCATTTTCATATCATACATAGCATAGCATAGCGTAAGCAGTGTGATCATCGCATAACATTTCGTGAACATTTAACCTTCATAAACATGGCATCACATGCTTTCATAAATATACATAGCATATCATAAAACGTAACAACCCGGCATGACATGATGACCATATAGGTCGGGTAGCTCTTTAGGCCTGAGATATCTCTTTTGTAGATAGCTTTATTTCACGTCCTCCCATCTACCTTTTAGGACTGGTTGACTTGGTTTAAGTCCCGTCAGTGGGGACCCCGACTGTCACATGCATATAATTTGAATATATTCATTTTGCATCTAAATCAACCATCCATGGGTTTTTCATTCATATCATAAGAATATATCATAGCATTTGAAGACATGGCATTCGTATTTAAAATAATGTTGATTCATTGAAAGCATGAAAAACAATTGTACATACATAATATACTTTGAAAACATTTTGAAAATACATAATTTTGTTCATAGCATCGTGTTACTCACCTAGATCTCCTTGGCTAGGTGTTAGACTGCGTGTCCCTACAAGTGAAGTAAGGAATTATTACTACTAGGTGAAAAATCTCTTAACATGGTCTAAGGACTTTATATAGGTCAATTAATTACCTAACATACTTTGGTTAAACCCCCTAAGCCTTAGGGGAAAAAGGTCAATTCTGCCTAAAAATGGTCTGGGCGTTCGAACGCTCAAAAGTGTTCTACCAGTGCCGTTCGAACGCTTGGCAGTTCGAACGCTGTTCTTGGGCGTTCGAACGCTCATTGCGTTCAGTGACATGAACAGTAGCTGATCTTACAATTTTTACCTAATTTAACTCAAATCAAGTTCAACTTGTTTTATGGCTTCTAAGGTATCAAATACAACTCAAGGGAACTAAAATAACTCAAAATGAGAGGAAAGAAACTACTAAAACCAAAGGGATATAGGATTAAAGCAATCCAAAACCCTAACATACAACATACATACATATACATGGGTTTTTGAGCTTATACCTTTCAAATTGGCTTCTTGTAGCTTCTTTAAGCTTTACTATGACTTCTATTTGCCTTGATCCTCCTCCCTCTTCTTTTCTTTCCTTCTTTTTTTCTTTTCTCTCTTCTCTTTTCCCTCTCTCTCTTTTCGTACGTGTGTGTGTGAAGGAGTGAGGGTGAGTTTGTGTATATATCAACTGAGACACATGGGATTTTATCCCATGTGGCTCCCCCATTCTAACTTTGGTGTGCCCTTTTTATTTCCCCGTTTTCACTATAGGCGTTCGAACGCTCCTTTTTGGCGTTCGAACGCTAAGAAGGATTTGGCTTGGCAGGGTTCTAACGCTCTTGCTTACAGTTCGAAACATGCGAGACTTGAAATTTGGGTTTTTGGCGTTACCATTCGAATGCTCCAATTGTGTTGTCAATGGACGTTCGAATGCCTAGGAAAAATGCTCGACCGTTCGAACGCCAATCCTGGCGTTCGAACGCTAAGAAGGATCCTAGGCAAAATTTATAAGTTTAGGGCTTTTGAATATTGGCTAATCTAAATTGGTTCTTTTAGACCCTTAAACTTATATTACTCCCTCTAATTATTATACACGTCATGATATACGTAATTAATGGGATTTATGGATGCGGAGTGTTACATAAGTCCCCTATGAGTTTGTTCAAGGGCTTAGCGTACTATGGTTATAATTTTCGAAGTCTTAAGGAAAAAAGGTTAAATTTTCCTCAAAATGGCCTTAGCGTTCGAACTCCCATATTGGAGTTTGAACACTAGGGTAACTGTTCGAACGTTGTTCTTGGGCGTTCGAATGCTCACTGCATTCAGTAACAAGAACAGTGACTAGTCTTTACAAATTTTATCAAAACTTTTCAAATCAGCTAGTACTTCTTTCAATGCTCCTAAGATGTGAAGAATAGACTAAGGAGACTATCATATCTTAAAATGAGACTTTAATTTGAAACCTAGCTTAGTAAATCTAAGATTAAAATTAATTTAAAACCCTAAACTATTTTTACACACACATACATACATACATATATATATATATATATATATATGGTTTTGAGTTTTACCTCCTTTTCAAGTCCTTTTTTGCTTTCGTGAGCTTCTCTAAGCTTCTATTCTCTCTCTTTCTTCTTCCTCCTTCTCTTTTCTCTCTCTCTCTCTCTCTCATTCGTACGTGGGTAGTGTGAAGTGTAGAGTGTATGTGTTTGGTTTTTGAGTGTATATTGGCTGTGATAAATGGGATTTAATCCCCTATGGCTTCCCCACCATAAATCTGGTGTTCTCTTTTTATTTTTTATTTTTTAACTGTTG
>BRYF01000030.1:1352500-1355000 GCA_030159135.1 Actinidia polygama | reverse complement strand
ATTTGTGTATTGAACTTGAAATGGGTTTAGTTTATAAAGAGATTGTGCTTTGGGTTGGTGTAAATGGTTAGTATGTGGTTTATTGAGGCTTAAATTCAAAGTAATGAATAATATGTGATTTGGAACGTAAGTATCGACACCAATCCTTCAGGTGTCAACACCTTTGGATGAAGAATTAACGTTTTAGTTACTGACGGTTGGTGTCGACGCTAGTATCGACACCTTGAATAGTGATTTTGACTACTGACATTTGGTGTCAACACCAGGGTCGACACATAAAATTTTTCGAACAGTAAAAAAAAAAATTTTGAACAATTAGGTGTCGACACTTTTTAAAAAAAAAAATAAATAATTTTTTTTAAATGATTTATCTTGGTGCATGATGATATAGTGTATATTATATTATTGGATTAATTTTTTTTTAAATGCAACAATTGTGTATGTGAAATTTTAGAAAAATGTGAACTTTATGTGATAGTAGGGAGTGTCACCCCTACGGTGAAAGTCTGAAAAGTTGACAACACGAAAGTCCTAGATGACAATGATACGGAGGGAATGTCATAGCCCTCAGTGAAAGTCCGAGAAGTTGACAACACGAAAGTCCTACATGGCAATGATACGGAGGAAATGTTATAGCCCTCGGTGAAACTCCGGGAAGTTGACAAAACAAAAGTCCTAGATGGCAACGACACGGAGGAAATGTCATAGCCCACGGTGAAAGTCCGGAAAGTTGACGGAGATTGTCTCACATGTCTAGTGCATAATGCAGTTGGTTAGAAATTAGCTTAAGTATGTCATTCGAAATGCAATGTGCTTGTGAGAAAAACCAAAATTTGTGAAATGATAGAACATGAAATGATGTGTGCTTTCGAGAAAAGCTGAAATTTAAGAAATAATAAAATATAAAATGTTGAGTGCTTTTGTAGAAAGCCGAAAATGTGATGAATGTGGATGAATTGTGAAATTATGGATTGCAATCAAAATCTATTTTGCATTTATGGTCTTCTTCTTCTTCGTCTCTCTCTAGGGTTTTGTATTTAAAAACTTAGATCTAAGTGAGTTATGGTGAGGTTTGAGTGATATTTTATTGGAAATATTATCTACTCAACGAGGGCTTCAATTTGTGCCAAGAAAATTTGAGATCGGAGCAATTCAAAATATTGGACATCACCATTGTTGTGGAGCTTTTCTTGTTTGGACTTGAGGTAAAGGGGGGGTTACTTGTTGGGGTTTTTCATTGGGTTTGATATTAATGGCTTATATCTAGCCTATTGAGGCTTTAATTTGTGTGTTGAACTTGAAATGAGTTTAGTTTGTAAAGAGATTGTGCTTTGGGTTGGTGTAAATGGTTAGTATGTGGTTTATTGAGGCTTAAGTTCAAAGTAATGAATAATATGTGATTTGGAACATAAGTGTCGACACCAATCCTTCAGGTGTCGACACCTTTGGATGAAGAATTAACGTTTTAGGTACTGACGGTTGGTGTCGACACCTTGAACAGTGATTTTAACTACTGACATTTGATGTCGACACTAGGGTCAACACCTAAAATTTTTTGAACAGTAAAAAAAATAATTGAACAATCAGGTGTCGACACTGGTGTCGACACCTTTCAAAAAAAAATTTAAATAATTTTTTTTAAATGGTTTATCTTAGTGCATGATGATATAGTGTATATTATATTGTTGCATAAATTTTTCTTTTAAATGCAGCAATTGTGTATGTGAAATTTTAGAAAAATTTAAACTTTGTGTGATAGTAAGGAGTGTCACCCCTACGGTGAAAGTCTAGAAAGTTGACAACACGAAAGTCCTAGACGACAATGATACGAAGGGAATGTTATAGCCCTTGGTGAAAGTCCGAGAAGTTGACAACACGAAAGTCCTAGATGGCAATGATACGGAGGGGATGTTAAAAGCCTCGGTGAAAGTCCGGGAAGTTGACAACACGAAAGTCCTAGATGGCAACGACACGGAGGGAATTTCATAGCCCACAGTGAAAGCCCGGAAAGTTGACGAAGATTGTCTCACATGTCTAGTGCATAATGCGGTTGGTTAGATATTAACTTAAGTGTGTCATTCAAAATCAAATGTGCTTGTGAGAAAAGCCAAAATTTGTGAAGTGATAGAACATGAAATGATGTGTGCTTTTGAGGAAAGTTAAAATTTGAGAAATAATGAAATATGAAATGTTGAGTGCTTTTGTAGAAAGCCGAAAATGTGATGAATGTGGATGAATTGCGAAATTATGGATTAAAATCAAAATCTATATATATTTTGATATGAATGAAGGCATATTTTATTATATTATGTTTTCATTTCATAGTTATGTATCGCGATTTTGGCTTGGGACATCAAGTCCATTGTTAAATCCTTTCAAGGTAACTCACCTTTACTATAAAATGAATTTCAGGTACCGAGGATTATCCTGAGTCATGAGGCATGTGGATGGTCGTTACGTTTGTTTTGTCTAGGACATATATAAATATATTTTTAGAATT
>BRYF01000030.1:1342500-1347500 GCA_030159135.1 Actinidia polygama | reverse complement strand
TCAAGCCTCGCATGTTTCGAACTGTAAGCAAGAGGGTTCAAATCCTCAATGTATAAAATCCTTCTAAGCGTTCGAATGCCAAAAAGGAGCATTCGAACGCCCACAGTAGAAACTGAAAAATGAAAAAGGGAACACGAAATTAAAATGGGAAACTACATGGGATCAATTCCCACCCAACTTTCACAGCCACATATACTTCACCCCACACATATACACTTCACCCCACACACATGGTCAAAGAGGGAAAAGAGAAGAGAAAAGAAAAAGAAGAGAAGGAGAGACATTGGAGCTCAAATCAAAAACTAAGAGAGGCCATAGAAACCATTTCTGAAGCTCAAGGAAGCTTTTGGAAGAGGTATAAACTCAAACCCCTTACTTATATGTATATATAGTTTAGTGTTTTACCTTAACTTCAATCTTAGATCTAGTATGCTAGGGTCACTTTAAAAAGGTAAATTTGAGATATTATAACCTCCTTTAGTTCTTCTTCACACCCTATGACTCTTGGAGTGATTTGAGTTGTATTAGAAAAGATTTGGAGGAATTGTTGAAGACCAGTTACTGTTCCTACGATTTCACCCAGTGAGCGTTCGAACGCCACTTGAAGAACACTTTCGAGCGTTCGAACGGTCAGCCATTTTAGCCTTAGCGTTCGAATGCCAATTCCAACGTTCGAACGTCAAGCCTAAATTGAGTTAGTTTAGCCTTTTTCCTTAAAGTAAATTGATATATTGTATCCTTATATGTAGGAACGCCGAGTGTAGAACCTAGCCAAGGAAAATCAGGTGAGTAACACGATGCCATGAACAAAATTACGTATTTTTCAAAAACGCTTTCAATATATGTATGTATGCAATGATTAAATGTTTTTCATGCTTTCAATGTATCAAATGTATTTGCAATATAAATGCCATGTCTTGCAAAAGTATGCAAAATGTTTATGCTATGTATGAAAACCCATGGATGCTCGGTTTATACGCAAACAAGTATGTTCAAAAGTATATGCATGTGACACTCGGGGTCCTCCTATGGTGGGACCTTAATCTAACCTAATGGTCCTAGAAGGTAGATGAGGGTCGTGAAATAAATCATCTACAAGGGATATCTCGGCCTAAAGAGCCACCCGACCTATATGGTCCCATGTTATGTTAATCCGAGCTGTTACGTTTTATTATATGCTATGTATGTTTATGAAAGCATGTGATGCCATGTTTATGAAAGATTATGACAGTTAAATGTTCAAGAAAATTATGTATGCTCACATTGCTTACGCTATGCTATGTTATGTATGATATAAAAATGATCCATGGTATTTTACGTTCATGCATCTGTTGTTATTCACTAAGCTTTAGCTTACGTTTTCAAAAAAAAATAAATTTCAAGTAAACAATCAGAAGAGGCATAAAAGAAGGCGTCATGAGGAATTAGTTTTGTGGCCTATGGGCCTTATGTTATGTAAAAATGTACGGCCATAATATGTATAATTTAATTTGGCCAAGAAATGTATGTAAATAGTTGAACTTAGGCACAACTCTGTGTACAGTATGGTGACACACACACTTATTATTTTTAGATACTATGACGTCTCCGCGAGAAATTATTAGCATTATAAATGCACATGCACAGGCGATCAACCGGAAGACAGGTAAGTTGGCCTTGGCGGCCAACCACCGGCCATCACGTGCCTACGATCCGCATAGGCCGGATTGCGGGGCGTGACAGAGATTGATGTACTTAGCCTACACAAGGCCAGACCTTGCGTATGCTTTGAGTAATGTCAGCTAGTTTATGCATAATCCTGGAGAACAACATATGAATGTAGTTATGCGTATTTTGAGGTATCTGAAGTCTGCTCCTGGAAGAGGCATTTTATTCACTAAAAATGAATATTATCAAAGTGTGGATGTATATACTGACGCTGACTGGGCTGGAGCAATAGATGATAGACGGTCTACTTTAGGATATTTCACCTTTGTAGGTGGAAATCTCGTTACATGGAGGAACAAGAAGCAGAATGTTGTTACACATTCAAGCGTAGAGGCTGAATTTAGAGGTATGGCACTTGGAATATGTGAAGCATTGTGGCTAAAACTTCTCTTGATGGATATGGGCTATCCGCCTAGGCAACCGATTCGATTATTTTGTGATAATAAAGCAGCATGTGATATTGCTCATAATGTGGTACAACATGATCGTACAAAACATGTGGAGGTAGACAAATTCTTCATTAAGGAGAAATTAGATAAGAAAATTATGGAGTTGCATAAGATTCAATCAGAAGATCAGTTGGCCTATGTCCTTACCAAAGCAACTTCAAGTCGAGTGTCCTCAAAAGTTTTTGGGCAAGTTGGGCATATGTGACATCTGTGCGCTAACTTGATGGGGAGTGTTGCGATATTGTGATAATAGTTGAGCCTTCTCCTTTCCTTCTATTGTGATAATGGTCAAAGATTATATCTTGTAAATCTTTCCTATTGTAAGAGAGAATATTCTTTCCTAGTGTAGAGATATTATTCTGTTAAAGAATAATTTAATTATAGAAATAGGTTGATTAGAGGATCTGTACTGATGATCCATCCCTATAAATATGTACATGTACAAATTATATTAAGTGTGTGTGTGAATAATAAAATTTTTCCTCTAATTAAACTCCACATATGTCCAAAAGCAAGGCTAACAATTTCATATATGCCTGAAAGTAAGGCTAACACTTCCGCAACCACAAGGCTAACACTTCCGCATATGCCTGGAAGAAAAGGCTAACATTCTTACATAAAGCTCATGAGCATGGCTCATGCGTGACAATCTAACTTGAGACCAATTGTCTCTACAAGTAAATAGTTATCTGTTTATCAGATAATTAACCCATAAGCTAGAATTAATGAAAGAATAAGCATAAATGCCCACAATTTAATTAATTCTAATTTATATAATTCATATACTCACAATAGCTATGTAGTTAATGTCCTTAGGACAATCAACTATAATAGCACTATAGATAACGTCCCTAACATAATAAATTATAACATTTCCAAGATAATGTGACGTTCTTAGATAGTGTTATCCAACATTTCTACATAATGCCTTAAATTGACTCCAAGCCAAATAATTTATTCATCTACAATCACCAGCATCAAATAAAAACACAACTTACATCAAATATGAAAAAGAGCACTCACCACAAAGTTGAATACAAATTACCACGCCCGAGTTGCTCTTCCGGCGAAATTGAGGTATTTACTACAGCCTCAAAGCTTGATACATAACTAAAAAGTAACTATTAGTGCATAATAAATATATATTGTGAATTCAATAACTACCAGTGCATAATAAACATATATGGTGAATTCAGTATCAGAATAGAATACTAGATTAACATCGACAAATCTATACATCGTACTTCGAACGTCAACATACTAAAATTTCATAAAAAATCAGATTAACTCCCACTAAATTTACAATTATATCACCATCAAGCTCTCTTTTCCACACTAATTTGAATATATCATTCTATATTCAAAATCAGTCCAGACCAGCTCCAAAATCAGATTTATAATTATATGGCCAATATACACTAGAGTGTACAATAGTTTCGTGGTCTCAACCACACTGGATAATTTCCAAATTTTGGGAGCAATTAAAGCTTCCAAGAAGCTCGATTTAATATTTGTTTCCCTTTTTTTTTTTCAAAAACTCAAACCCAACACTCTCAACACACAAATTAGCCGAGCAATCAAACACAATAACCATTAACAACACTCAAATCTTAAATTAATCTCAACCAATTCCATAGATATAGACATACCTACATATACATATAGGATTCCATGTTTTGAACCCAAAAAAGAGCATCCAAGACACGCTAGCTTCACTTCCCAGTTATAACCCCTACTGCCTTCTTGTCTCATCCTTCCTGATTGAGTTCATGCCGAGACCAATTCAATAATTTGAGATCCAATATGGGACTTGGCTGGCCTTGTTGTGGGGCCTAATGCTTTTTGCCAAAAAGTGAAGCTAATCGTGTTTTATGACCTATGATCACTAAGAAAGGGTTGTATGTACTCATTTTAAATTGTTGTGGTAGAAATCTGGGGGCAAGCTACCAACAGTCAAATTGCTCTTTTACCTCGGTATGGGACCTCGACAATAACTTGGGCGACCTTCGCAAGCAAGGGAACAAACGTTACCGAGCAGGGTGAGGCCACTCAAAACCCCCTTAGGAATCAGACAAAGGCGAGTAAGCTAGGCAAAATAATGATATCGGAGTTGTCTAAATAAATAAGAGTTTTTGCATACCTTTGAATGATGGGGGAGTGGCCCTTCTATAGTTTGAGAATGGAGAGCCGCATAAGAAAAGTACAGCGTGATCCTCGGAAAGATAAGTATGGAAGGAGATCCTACAGATATCGGAATGATAATAGGAGAATGCCATATGGAGAGCAGTCCGCAATTGTAGGCGACGTGAAGGAGGAGTCTTGAGGTGATGAAGTTCTTATGGACATGGTCTAATTAGGAGAAGTAACCAACCTCGCCCACTGGCGATGTGAAGATCAATTATATCCATGGTATACAGGCGAGTTGAGAAACTAGTGGCGAGGATATTCGAGTGACGTGCTTACCTCGGTCTATTAGTGGATGAATATTTTATCCCACATCAAAAGCCCCCTACTCGAGGTGCCAAGGTGGAGCATTTTGGATCCTCAAGTAACAAACCAAATGACTTGATGATGATGATGCAAGCGTGCAATGATGGCGCGTCATCGCCACTGGACACGTGGATGAGAGCATTAAATGCCGAAATGACGTTTTGGCATATTTCAACGTGAATGGTAATAGATTTTGGCGGGAGCGGCAGTCATTATTTATTTATTTATTTATTTATTTATTATTATATATACATAATATATATATATATATGTATGTATATTGGAACTTGAAATGTCGTGTGATCTTGTCCATTGATGCAAATAGATCTCAGCCTTTAGAGCTTCTTATAAATA
>BRYF01000030.1:1330000-1335000 GCA_030159135.1 Actinidia polygama | reverse complement strand
TATGTCAAATGTTCTACAACATCAACATCAGTCTATGCCCACTGCCTATGACATGATGATGAGCCTCAAAGAAATGTTTGGGGATCAAAATCATGTTGCTAGGCTTATTGCCATGAGAGACCTAATGAACACAACTATGATTGAAAGGACCCCGTTGAGGGATCATATTATGGAGATGATAAGTTTTCTGAATGAACTAGAGATCCTTGAATCTTATATTGATGGGGAACCGCAAGTCGATATCATTCTCCAGTCGCTGACTGATTCCTTTAAGCAGTTCTGCCTGAACTATAATATGAATAAGTTCTCTTATTCAATGGTAGAACTTCTTAAAGAGCTTCAAGTAGTTGAGGTCATCATCAAGAAACTAGTTGTTGCACATGTTATTGAGAAATGTTCTACTTTTAAACTGAAAGGCAAGATGAAGTGGAAAAAAGTTCAGAAATAGAAAACAACTCATCAAGCACCTCATGGGGCTCAAGGAGGAGTGAAAAAGCCCAAGGGCAAGTGTTTTGTCTGCATGCAGTTGGGGCACTAGAAGATGCAATATCCGGTTTATCGAGTGGCTGATATGTTTGGAATCAACGAAGGTATGATTCTAATCACATAGATTAGTCTCTACAAATTAAATTAAATTTTGGTATTATTCGTATGCACTATAATTGGGTCGTGGGACATTCCGCAGTCCCCAACACATGTTGTTAAACATAAATTGTGAATTGTGGGGCTAAATTTCTGTTGTTGAATTAATATTATATTTTGATTCATATTCTGTTGATATGATGTGATATATGAATTATGAATTGTACATTTACTAAGCAAGTGGTTAGCTCATACCCCCACAGTATTTCTTTTCAAGTGCATGCTAGTGAGAAAGTCCATTACTGAGTCGTAGAGATAGAGTTTTGCCTTTGAGTGAGTTAAGTCGGACTTGTGTTGGTTTTATATTTACAAGTGTGCATGTGTTGATAGTTGTGGGTAAACTTGTAATAATACTTAGAGGGAGAATTTTGTTTTGTATGACAACCATTCAGTGTGTTATTTTATTATGTTTATGTGAATAACACTCTACATTTGGGTTGTATGACGATTAGCTTGGGGTGGTGTTGCACGAACCCTACTCGGGGGGGGGGGGGGGTATCCCAGCAACGTCAAGGGATGGAAGAAAAAATTCTTCTTCATCTTGGGAGATAACTGGGAGATTACCAATGGAGTATCTCGAGAGCTTGGAGTTCCAAGGATTCGGAGGTCGTGTAGCACCCCAGGTCAGTCTTCGTTTATTGAATTGTTCTTCAATTACCAAGTTTAACCTCTCTTCTTTATCTAACATTATGTTAACATTTTTAGGTCGGCGTTACAACGTGTTGCCCGTCTTAACCAAGATCGAGGAAGAGAGATTTGACCAAATCTCAGGCACACTAGAGCAAGGATAGTTCTACCCAAGTAAGAACATCCTTTGCTCTAAGTCTTTCCCCTAGAGCTTCGTCCTTAACTCCTGGAAAATGATGTCTAATGGCAGCGACAATGCTGAGGAGAAACTCGCGGGCAACGCAACTCATGTTGCGGCTGATGAGGGTGAGTTCTGCCTTTCACGAGGTAATCCCCACCGAGGTGACCATTCCCGAGATGACTCGGTGGAGTACATGAGAACCATTAGGAAGAGATAGAGGGAATTTTATCCGTTCTTGCCCGATTAGTTTCTATTATCAATGGTTGGGGCAAAATTTTGGCCCTCTTTCCTCTATTGGGAACCAGGTAGCTCTAGCTCTAGCTCGAAGGCCTGGTCGGATCTATGGCTGCCCCCCGAGCTGAGATCGGATGATACTGCCTTCCTTCTCTTTTAAGTATTTTATCTTCCTTATTAACTGACTTTGGTTTCTTTATGTAGCAATGTATAAGAAGATGGACATGAAGAAGCTCGCCTAGATGGCCAAGGGGAGAGGTGTGACAAAGGGTGCGACCCTGGTGGGGGCGAAGGGCATCGTCATTGGCGAGAAACGCGCTTGAGATGAAACACCAAACATCTTGCCTTCAAAGAGGGCAAACAAATGGCAGACACCAAAAAGAAGGGTCCATGCCGCCAATTGACGACAAGAAAAAGTGGCCTGCTGCAAGGTTCCTTTATTCTCTCGCCGATAAGAAGGCAGTGGACAAACTGGACCTGGATATGGCAATCACAAGGTTCCTTTATTCTCTCAATCAGGTAAGTACTTATTTTCAAATTCTGCTTGTATTTTTGCATTTTTAGAGTCCTGATAAGTTTTTTTTTTGTAAGTGTTAGTGCATTAATCCTCTCTTGCTAATCATAGCAAAGAGATGCGAGACGAGGTGATGACCTAACAGGCCAATGCTGCATCCATCTCAGATGAGATGATTCGGGACCACAATATGGCTAAAGATCTGGAAGGCCGGGTAGCCGAGCTTGAGGGTGGGAGGGATCACGCCATAGAGAAGCTGAGGAAAATGAAGGAGGAATATGACGCTACCCTTGAAAGGCACGAAAAAGAGGTGGCCGAGCTGAAGGGGAAGGAGGCCCTCACCAAGATGTCGGCGATCGAAGAGTTTAAGTCTTTGGACGATTACAAGGAGGCTATAGAAAAAGTAGCTTCTTCGTACTTCGGCGAGGGTTTGAACTTGTGCAAAAAGCAGATCGGGCTCTTCCATCCCAATGTCGACATCCAATACCTCCAGATCGATCCCGACCTATTTGAGGAGGATCACTACAAGAAAAATGTGAAACAGTGATGAAATGCCCGTGATGAAGGTGAAATTCATCACCAAATATGCCTATTTCATGAGAAAAAATTTATTTTGTCATCAATTAGGAGGGATCAAATATTTAAGGTGACGAAATCTTTTTTTGTCACCATATATTGCCCATTAGTGAGAAAAACATAAATGTCGTTACTGAACGATTGGACGAAAAATAGTTTAGGTGAGGACTTAAATTTTTTCGTCACTAATATGTTCCCTCTCTTTCATTTTGGCACTCTAAAAACTTAAAAATCAATAGGCAACGAAAAGATTTTCTCCCAAAGGAAAGTGATTGCGTGAAGAAGATTATTTCATCACTCAATTTATCTGAATTCAATAGGTGATGAAAAAAATTCATCACAAAAAGAAAGTGATTGCGTGAGAAAAATTTTTTTGTCACCCAATTTATTAACTTTGCATGACGAAACTTGATTCGTCACCCAAATTAATTAAAATAAATAAGTGATATTTTCACACAAAATAAAGTTATTTACTTGAGAAAAGTTATTTCGTCACCCAATTTAATAATTTTGCATGAAAAAACTTATTTCATCACCCAAATTATTTAAAACGAATAATTGACTAAAAATTTTTCTCACAAAAGGTAAGTGTTTGCGTGAGGAAAGTTGTTTCGTCACCCAATGTATTAATTTTGCATGGAAAAACATGTTTCGTCAACAAATTATTTGAAATCAATAGGTGACGAAAACATTTCCTCACAAAAATAAATTATTTGCGTGAGAAAATTTGTTTTATCACGCAATTCATTAAAATATTGGCAAGCTTGGGGGTAGGTCTTACCAAAAATCAAAACTATGTTACAATCGAAGCCGTTGATTTGTTGTCCTTCAATATTAAATTATTCTCGTAAAAATTTATTTTGATTGAGGTTGATCGAGTTTAGAATTAAAGATCTTTGATCAAGACATTTGGGCTATTACTTGAATGATATTCTTTCCGGTTAAATGTGTACTGATATGTGATCGATTTTATTTTGGGTACAAATGATGAACTCCATAATATATTAAAAGATGGACGGTTTCGATCACCGAAATAAAACTCAAGTAGAGGTAAGATTGTCCAATATAAATTTTTAATGTCTCGAGATGCATTAAATTTTTAAATTTCATCGAGAAGGATGAGTCGGAGACCAACCCCCTTTCCCAATAGGCATCTCTATGTACATTTTTTTTTGTAATTGCGATATCCATGTAAAGGCAATATTAATAAGATATAGTTTTTCTTCGTATATGTTTCTTTTCTATGGCAATGTGCTTATTATGCTTTTAAGAACATAAAAGTGATCAGGCGAAATCGTCAATAATGTATAGGCGAGGTATTGAAACTTTATGAAATGGACTTGGCGAATCAAAACTGTTTGGTGTAAATACTCGATTTGTCAAGATTGTGAACTGGCGAGCTTAATCCACTGGCGATTATAATAACTTGGTGAGTAGAATGCCTTTGTCAAATACTTGAAGGATGCAAAACATTAATCGATGATATTTTTGTATCCTTTGGTCTTGGCGAATAATCTTGGAAATAAAAGAGAGTTATATAGGCGATGTCAATAAAAAGAAGTTGGCGACATCAATTACGATTTTGGCAACAATAATATGTTGAACTAATTTGATTAAAGTGATGAAATTGGCGACAACCCATTTTGGCGACCTCAATACCATTGGCGATAATAATATTTGGCAATAATTGAGATGGAGAATTTGGTAATACCATTAAAATAACCATAATTACATAAAAATTGGCAACCACTTCATTCTAATAAGATAGAACTTTGGTGATAACAAATAACATTGTTTAGGCGACCTTCATAGCATGGCAACCAAAGGAACTATTGGTAATATTTTTTTCAATCATTCAGCATTCCAAGGTTAGGGTAATGCTTTCCCGTCCATGTCTTCTATCCAATAAGTTCTTGGCTTGGACACCTTGACAACTCTGTACAGACCTTCCCATGTCGGCCTAAGCTTCCCTGCATTAAGTTTTTGTGCAGATAAAATGACCTCCCTTAAGACCAAGTCGCCAGGCAAAAATGACCTGCATTTAACCCTCTTTGTCACGACCCGACCCATTATACACTAGGTCCCACCAATCATACAAGTGCCACGTGACCAACCAGTGAAATTCCATTTCACTAAGGCCTTTCTAATTAACTCAGTTTAGGAATTTACTAATATCATTCAACATACATTGCTTGAATGAAATACATGCGAAAACCATCCAATAAA